>VNJU01000016.1:0-28473 GCA_008042675.1 Drosophila seguyi
ACAGTGGCAGCAATTTATGCGACCATGTTGCTGGCGGGCATTTGATTTGCAACACAAACAATGACAACGGCAACAAATTTCATGAATGAAAGATTGCGCGGACAGGAAGTGCTCCGCATAACGGACGCGGAGGTGGAAAGGATGTGGCTCTTGCAGCCACTGTTGCCATTGCCGTTGCTGTTGCAGTTGCAGTCGTCGTCGTCGTCGTCGTTGTTGTTGATTGTCTGTCGATAGGCGCGTTGTTTTGTCAGTGGGTTGCGCAAAAATGTTGCTCAATCAGCATGCATAATGCAGCAGCAGCAGTAGCAACCTCAAGCGATCTCCACGAGGGTGGCTCCTGCAGTTCTGCCAGACGTTGCACAAATTGAAGGAGTCGTCGCTGGGGGAGAATGTTGCTGCTGTCTCGGCGGCCAATTATCCGCTTGGACAGAGTGACATTGAGGCTCTCCAATGCTCCTCTCGATTTCCCCGCACTTTTAGCCTTTTAAGGAGCAGGTTAACGAAGCGCATTTATATTGTAATTATCTTGCATTCGGCGTTAATTTTAGTGGTCCAAAAGTGGCACCTGCAAGCTGCAGCCTGCAAAACTGCAAGCCGGCAACCCTTTCGTCAGTGGCAAACATTTTAATTCAATTTACAAGTCCACTTGCCAATGCACAGAAAGAAAAAGTAAAGTGTATAAAGACTTTGAGCCTTAGTGGCGAGTGTCTGTTAATTAATTTAGAAATATTTTATGGCATTTAAAGGGGAAGTAAGATCTTTAAATGTTTCCTAGAAACATATTTAAACCATAAGCTTGTTTCACCAAACCATTTTTTCTTAAAAGAGTGTATCTTTTAATTATTATAAAAATATGTAATGACATTTAGAAGGAAAGTAAGACCTTCAAGACTTATTCATAAATATATTTAAACCTTAATCTAGTTTAACTAAATCCTTTTAAAAGAGAAAATGAATTTTCTTTTATTTTGCCAGAGTGCTATTTTCCTTGCATTTTTCGCGGGTGCCAAGATACAACCATGGAAATGGAATTTACTGATGCTGATGTTGCTGTCGCTTCGATTGCTCGTTGTTTCAGTTGCTGTTGTTGCTGAGCTGCTGCTGCTGCCTTGGCTGATGTTGCCTTTATTTTGGCTTTGCTAAATTAAGATTCCATTAGTTTTGCGGGCTGCCTGGGCTTTGGCATCTTAGAAATGCTGGCTGAGGCAGCGACTATAAATCTTGCAAGTGTCAAATGATGCAGTCGCCTCCTCGCTAAGTGCCTGGCAGCGATTCTCCTTTTGATCCCCTTTCCATTGCCACCGCCCTGCGTCCCTGGAAATTTCTCTGGTCTAACTGGGCGAGTAAGACAAACGGAGGAACAATTGAAACGTGTCGTAGACAATAAATTCCAAACTACAATAAATTATTGCTATAAATATTTCGACAAAGCTTTTTCCCCCAACCTCGCCAGAGTTTCAGTTTTCGCTCTCCTGTCTTTTGTCAGGAAGTCAGAGTGACAGACTGTCGGTGAGTGTTCTCAGAGTGGCAAAGCAGTCAAAAAAAAATTGAATTAGCAATCGAAATCGTATCGAAAATGTATTGGGCATGGGAATGGCATATCCCTCCTTTGCAGGGCTGGGGTGCAAAATCCTTTTATGTTCAAGCCAAATAAATCATCCCCAGCCGCACAATGATGAAATTATTATTTATGCAGTCAGCGGGCACCTTTCCTCTCACCTTGCTCCTTGGCGACAGTTTTATTTGTGCGTATTTTGTGCTCCAGTTAAAGTTATAAGGATACTCAGCATAGGGAGGAGTTTTTTGAGTATTTTAATATCAAATTATTATAAAATCTAAACAATTTCTACGGGGATTTAATAGGAAATAGTTAACAACCTTTATTCCAAGGATTTGAAAAGGAGATTTATTTTATAGGATTATTATATCTCATACATATTTAATATATATTTTATTTTACCTTTATCATTCCCCCATCTCTATTACATCTTTCCTTGTAGTTATTTTAATCATTTTTAATATAAGAAAAATATTATTGAAATACTCCAAGTTAATCCTATAAGAATCCAAGTAAGTTTGAAACCCAATTTCCAGGGTATTTCAAAATCCTGGCTACCGCTCTCACTCGGTAGCCTACCTGACTGCCAAAGTTTGCTCCGTTTTGGCCACTTGTTGCTGCTGCCTTTTTGTGGCCATACTCCCCCCTTGGGCTCCTCTTACTCCTTACTCCAACTCTTAGCCGGGTTGTTGTTGCTGGTGGAATGATTGCATGCAACATTTACCGTATTAATAAATTATGAGTATTTATGTGCTGTCAGAAGTCGTGACGGCAGAGCGACACACAAAGTGATAAAATTAGCACACAACAACAACATTAACAACAACAACAGGCAGCAGCAGCAGCAGCATCTCAACAAAATCTCAGTGCGTTTTTTAGGCTCCCCTCACCCCCTCCAGCTTGGCTTTTTTGTATTTGTTTTGTTCGCGAGGGTCGTAAATAAAATATGCGTTTTTGTTCAATTGAATGTCTTCATAAGCGGGCGGCACCAAAACAATTGGAAATTTATGCCCGTGCCATATATGGAGCAGCTTTTTGAGCATAACTGTTTGGCGGAAAACCGAAAAGTCGAAAACAAAACCACAGCAAAAGGCAGCAGGTGCAAAACTTGGCCATAAAATATATACATATACGGACCAGGTGGAGGGGTGGAGCTGTGTTTTGGACGAGGAGATCTTGTAATACGTCCTGCAACAACGCCAATAACAACGGCAACATGGCAACACCAACAACTTGAGCAACACCAACACCAACACCAGCAAACACCAACACCAACCAACAACAACTTGTCTTTTGACACTTGGCGCATTTGACACTCAACGCGCGCATTCACTTTAAATCTAAATTTACTGATATCTGCGTACAAAATAGTATCAACAGCGGCGACAGCAGAAACACCAACAACAACAACAACAATGACACCAACACCAAGAGAAACAACAACAGCTACAACAAGTTGGCCTGGCTAAGACTGTCGAGTAACGAACGACCTTAGAGGTAATAAACATAAATAACGCCATTGAAAGCAACGCAGACGCAGCTGAGAGAGATCGGAGCCGAGAGACTTGAGACCCCAAGACTGCAGACAATAAATACACTGGGAAAGAAAATGATGATCACAATAGAATATTTTTGTAGAATTATTATAATGATTAATTTTACATATTATTACAATAACTATACTATTTTTATTTGCTTAGTATTTATAATATATTTTAAGAAATCCTGCACCATAGAATATAGGGTGCTCCATCTTCGAAAAATGTAGCATACTTTTTGAGCAATTAGAATAGATTTTACAATTGTAAAATAAAAAAGGAAGCTTAATTAATAATTATATACAACTCTTTTTATTATACAAATAATTACTTAACATATTTTTTTTAAATATTATTGATAAAAACATAAATCAATCTCTAAACTGAAACTTTGTCCAAAGATTTCCCGGCTCTTTTTCTCCCAGTGCCGATTGAAGCTTGGAGTTGTGAGCAGTGGGAGGTGGATAAGGTGCAGCCAGGTAGCAGGGGCAGATGGCAGGTGGCAGGAGGCTGCGACTGCGACTGAGACTGCGGCTAGCCACATGTTCGCAGACAGTCCGATCCGGAGACTCGGACTGCGACAGAGCTTGTTACTTTGTTGGCCGCAAAGACGGCGAGAAGGCTGTGGCAGCCCGACGTGGCTTTGGCGTTATTTTTTTCTTTTCTATGGGCGGGCGTCGGAGACGGCGAAGGTCAACAGATTGTCGATGTCGGTCTGGAGAAGTCGGAGTTCTATAGTGCATATGGCCGGGGCTAGTGCTGGTAACGTTTGGTACTAGACTATTACCGGCGGTGTCGATGCCAAAGTCCGTTGTCTCTTGGCAGGCACCATAGTGTTTCTTGGTGGCGCATTTTGGCTTTCAAGCTCTGGGCGTTACCGTGATAATTGTTTCTTGTCCATTTGGCCAGCTTGATTGCAACTAATGAACTATAATGAAAAAGCGGCAATGACTTCCCATTTGGCAGGAGGGGAGGAGAGTTTCCCGAAAAATAAAACGACAAGAGATAAAAGTTACAAGAAGACTTGGGTGATATTTTGCAGATTTTTAATATGATATGACCTCATGAAAGTTCTATTCTTCCATTAAAGATTTTGGAAAGAAGAAATGGCAACTTTGGTTTTAAAATTATACAGAAAAATGTATTCAAAGTATTATGACATTTATGGCACAGAAAACATTCTACTTAAACTTAACAAACCTCTCAAACCAGAATACAAAATCCTTGGACTAAGGTTACCATTTAAACCAAAAGTTGTTCTTCCAGAAGCTGCGGTCGGAAGCCCAAGAAGTGTGTCCTGGCTGACAGAAAACCACAAATCTGGTCAGGAGCATCGTATATACATATAAGCCCAAGGAGGCAGAGATGACCAGCAATTGCAGGCTCCGATTTCCAATCCGAAAAGAGCGGGTGCCAAGTGCCAAGAGTGGCTGGCAGACTCACTCACTCGCACCCACTCCTACTCCCCACCAAGTGCTGACGAAATGTCAACAATGCCAACAAGTCTATCAGCCACATCACCGTCACTCGGGCGAGAGCGAGAGCCCAAAGCTGACACCCACAATGCCGCAATTTGCATAAGCTGCCAGCAGACAGATTGGCGGAGTGCCGTGGAGTGGTGTGGTTGAGCTCCCTAGATCCGGAGGAGGATGAGCCACCATGGGTATGGGAATGGCTGAGAGACCAGCGACTGTAGGTGGATGGATGAGCAACAAGTAAGCGATTGCGAACAGACGGAGCGGAGCGCAGGCCAATCATCGAGACAGCAGAAGCAGCAGCATCTTCACGGAAAAAATGGTTCAATATAAGAAGAGAAGGGGAATACCCTGACTTTTCAGGAAGAAAATAATAAGACAGGATACAAATAAGATAAATTAAGGAATTTTTAAAGATATATTTAGATTTAATGAGGAGTTTGTAAGGCAATATCTATCTAAGTAAAGGATTTCCTACGAAATTTTGAAGGTTTATTAAAAAATAACAATGAAATAATTTTATGAAATATTTGTAGCTTTAAAATGAACAATTCTGGAGGAGAATCCTTTTCTCGAACAGAAATCTGTCTGGTAAATATAGTATGAGCTAAGGCCTTCCTATATATAATTATAATCTATCTGAAATTCTGCAGTAAACTCAAGTAGAGTATTCAAAACTCTCAATAGGTTCGTTTACTTATCCGTTTATTTTGGGTAACCTTCACTAAGCTAATGTTTACCATCCCGGATCCCCTCTCAGTTCCTTCGGGCAAGCTCGGAGGAGTGGATATGGAATGGGGCATAGATTGCCTCCCGTTTTGGGATTCCGCCTTGGATGCTGCCACAAGACATAATAAAAATCTCTTTTATGGCACTTAAGTGCTTTGTGTGTGTGCGGATTGTGGGTAGCATTTACCTTGCCACAGCACCGCTCCAGCTACAAACTTTGGCTTGGAAGTGCAGCTCCAGCTCCAGAGCCATAGAGTCTCTTTCTCTCTTGCTCTCTGGGGAGGAGATTTATGCGACTTTTGGCCAAAGTAAATTGTGCATAAAAAAGCCAGGCCAGGCCAGGCCAACGTCGCCTGCGTTTGATGATGAAGTGCTCAAAAATATATAATGCGAGCTGTGGAAATTTACTAAGTGCAAGAGTTGAATTTATTAGACAAAAGTTTACTGTTTACGAGCTGTTGTCTCAGCACGCTTATCAACTCCCGGCCATCAACTGGCTAACTTATGGCCCGCTTGGACACTCCACCGGGGTAACAGGTGCAGCTGGGAGTACACTCGTCACCCAAAAGGAAAAGACTTTCGGGCTGCCCGGAGTTCAAAAGGAAAAAGTTCGCTCCCACGATGCTGGCAAATTACACGGAGAGAAAGAAAGGGGAGCGAACGAGAGACACAGCCACCGGGGCGGGAGGAGGAGCCACATTCAAATCCCATCAGCCACGCAATGCAATCATCATGATCATTATGAGCGGAAATGCAGGAAAAGTAGGAGGTTTTTAACAGCCACCGACTGCCGACTGCCGACCGGGGCGGCGATTGCCGTCGCATTTTTTACCCACTGCCGGCATACCCACTAAATTGGGTGGGGCATGTGGGGCTGAAGCAAATAATTCCTATTAAAAATTAAGTGCAAAGGAGTGTCCTGGGAAGCAAGTAAAATTGGGGAAAATTAACATGCTAACCTTTGGAATTGTTTGAAGCTGGAAAATAGTACAAAAAGTTTGTTAGGTATGAATATTTAATTTTAAAAAATTGTACAACACTTTTAAACTGAATAAATTTTGAAATTAGTTTCCTTCCCGAAGAGTTATTTATTTTTAAGCTAAGGAACAAACTATTACTTATTGTTATTTAAGAATTTAAGGTAAAACCTTATCAATAATACTCCATAAATTACCATAAATTAATATAATAATTATTTAAAAATCAAATTATATTAAATTTCTAAAAAGTTCAATCTTTGAAAGTGATACCAGAAAATTAAGCTTTTTTCTGTTTTTTTTAGAAGAGTGAAAACCATACTTTAGTTTCAATTTCAATATAATTTTCTTAGTAAAAAACTCCCCAATTTTTCACCCCCACCATATTCCAGGGTATCTTGGCGTCGTCCTTCCGCCACCTACAAAAAAACACTCCGCTTTTTTTGCTGCTCTTGCTGGCATCCTGTTCGTTCTGCTGCTGCGGCGGGCATAAAAAAAGGCCGCTCGGCATGCAAAAAGTGCCGACGACGACGACGCCGACGCCGCAGCGAAGGCATTTTATGTCGCCATTGCCGCAGCAAATGACTTTAATTGCATTTCTCAATGCGGTTTTTCAGCTCTCAGAAGCGAAACCTCTGGCATGGATTGGGACTTGGACCTGGACCTGAAGCTGGAGCTGGAGCTGGAGCTTGGTCTGGCACCCTGCGAGTGTCGGGTGCGTATATGCCACTCGGGGCAGGAACAGACAAGGCGGCGTCGTGGAAATTTCACCAAGCTCATCGCCGCAATCTTGATATAAATAATAATTAAATGGATTAGCTTGGATATCGGCCATTAGAGAGGGAGACGACGCCCGGCTCACGGGCAACGCCTCGGGGCTGAGATTCTGCCACAAAGATTGCAATTGGAAATGCAAACAAAAGGAAGGCCTGACAGAAGCCAGGACTACCATCTCAACCACAGGGATTCACGCAGAAAAAATACTTGAAAGATATAAGTAATTCATTTGAAAATCGATTACTAGCTTTTTAGCTTTTTGAATTATAAAATCTCGGAATGATACCCAGAAAAATGTTTTCAAAATATTTAAACAAAATTTTAATCAAATTTATAAAAACAAATTTAGTTAAGAAGGATCTCTATGCTTCTACAAGTTCGAAGTCAGTGTAATTTCTTCCTTAATTTCTCCCTGTGCACCCCAAGCCAACCGATGATGATCGCGAGGTGAGCGGCTCGCGCTTGCGCTCAATTAATTAATGGCAACTGCCATGAAAGAGCCGACTCTCGGCTCTGCTGAGCAGAAAGCCAGCCAAAAGCAGCGAGCCCCCGGCACCAGCCTCCGATTCAGCGGAGATTGCTATCGAAAGTACGTCTGTACATGCGTGTAGTTTACATACAAAAAAGAGCCAAGACGGCGTTCACACGCCGCCAGCCGAACGAGCGCGAACATTCGCCCAATCGAATCTGCGCCTGCGCAACTCTTTTTCGGCAAAAACAAATTTTCAACTTGTTGTGCCTTTCCATTTTGCAATACCCTAACCGCAAGGGGGGAGTTTCAGCAATCGAAAATCAAAGGAAGTTTGGCAACAACTTAAATAAAATTTATTTGTCTTTGTTAACCATAAAGTTTATGGCCATCGTTTGTAAACAATTGTGGTGTAAGTTTATTTTTTAAATAATACAAATGTTGTAGAACAGGTTAAGGTAATCTTATTTTATGGATTATTTTTATTAAGGATACAATAATTTGGTTTCCGCTCATAAGAAAGATTTTATTGCATAAAATAATATTACTTATTAGTTTTGTTTAGTTAATTTAAATATATAATACTTGTTCCTACATATAATTCATACATTAAAAAACCTATTTTATATATCAAGGTTTTTTTCTTTCTTTCCCTTGGAGTAAAGAATTTTTGCTTATAATAATTTAATAATTTTAAAATTGTATCTACTCTTAAATGTTTCAGTTGAAAGCTTTATTTGTAAAATAAATAATATATTTGTAACAATAGCTTTTAATGAAAAATCATTTTGAATTACCTAAAATCCAATAAATATATAAATTATAAATAGATACAAAGGTTTCAAAGTTTTACTTACCATAAAAATTAATTCACGAACAAATTTTGGTTCCAATTTCCAATATTCTTCAATGTTTTATAGCTCCCTTGGTTATAATATACATATTAATTAAGGGTATTTCGTCTATCGGTTTCTTGGCCTTTCCCCCTATTTGGAGGGCCTAATCTTTGGCTGCTTCTTTGGATTCTTCATCTGCTCCTCATTCCCCCCCGGCTTTTCTCCCATCTCAAGCTTCGCAGCTTCTGTCTATCGTTTGTTGTTCGCCTTGTTTGGTCATGAGAATTTGCTTAATGAATTTCTTACAGTTTTATCGCTTAATTTGGCGCCTAATGAAGTTAGCAATAGGTGTCCCGCTCCCGCTCCCCCCTTCCCTTCCTCGCTCTGTGCCACTGATTCACTCCCCCTTCTCTTTTGCATAGATTACACATACGCCGTGTGGTCCCAAGCAAATTGCTTTGGACACTGCCTGCCAGTTGGCAGCGCCAAATATTTGGCTTATCCATGGCTGAAAATCCCCAATCCAGACAAACAATGCATTCTACATATATATATATAAAAAACATTTGCTGCAAATATTTTTGGGTAATTTTTTCCGTCTACTCCACATAATTACAGACACAAATGAGGAAGTCCAAGGAGGAGGAGGAAGGAGAGGTGTTCCGCCAGTCGCGTCATCATCGCGTGTTGCTGCTAAAAAAAGGTCCCGCGAAAAAAGCCGGGCAGAGAAATTAATTTTTTATTTACGAGCTGTCACAAATTCTGCTCTCTGCACTCCACTTGACTTCTTTTCGGGTTTGTTTTTAATTTTTTATTGTGTTTTCTGCGCTTTTTCTCCCTCTCTCGCTCTCTATTTTTTTTTTTATTTCGAGGGCAGCCTAATATATCAGGGGGCGGCAATTTGCGCTAAGTGGATAATGTGCATAATGGTAGTTAAATTTAAATATGTCGTAAAACACTTCATTTCGGCCGTAGACACAGTCTGCCACGGCATGAAAAGCTGTCAGTTATAGTTTGTGAAAAATCCCCGACGGTCGAAAAGGGAGGAAATGCTAATGGTAATTATAGGAGAAAATAAAGAGAGGAGTTCAAATATCTGCAGAAATTCCAGAGCAAGTCATGCAAGGCTATTTTCTAGTAGAGAAAGCCCGGCTAGCCTCGCTCCAATTTGCAATCTTCAAGTCTGCAGAATAATAAGTAATATATATCGTTCTATTGCCGCCTGTCAGCGATTGTCGTTCGCTTTGATTGCCATTCGATTTCAAGCTGTCAAATGTCCACTCGCCTGGGGCCAAGACAATGAAGTCAATAAAACAAATATGCCATTGATTATGGTCCGGGAGTATAAGAAACACTTGGAAAATAGGGAAGTCTTTTCGGAATTTAGAGAATAAGGAAATTTTTCTATATTTATAAAATAAATTATAATTAAATCATGGAAAATATTACAATCAAAAATATTAATAAAATATCTGGTTTTGTGCTTCGATTTATTTTAAACCCTTAAAGTTCGCTTCTTTTGAAAAATATTCTTCTAAATAGAATAGTATATACGTACTTCTGTAGGGCCTTACTAAATCTGCTATTTTATAGGTAGATTTTATTGATTCTTTATTTTTTCATATTCAGTTGACACTCTTTTTTCTTAACCTGTAGTGTAAGTATGTACATTTTGGCCCCAACACGACCTTGAGGCAACCAGTCATGTAATGAAATGCAATTACGATCAAAAACCGCACGACCCACACACACAAAATTCCCTCCAATGCCACGCAGGCCACACAGGCGCTGCCTCCTTGCCCCATTCCTAGTTTATGATTTTATTATTTTTTTTTTTTGTGGATTTTTTCCATGTCCGGGGCTACGCATGCTCCGCGTGAGTTCTGACGATAAATCGAAATTGTTTGCACTGCCAAAAAGCAAATAAATGCATCAGGTTCGGCAGAGCAGCAGAAGAGAGCGATGCTGGTCCTGGTCCTGGTCCTGGTCCATGGCATGAGCCTGGGAGTTATGGAATTATGTGTCAAATTGGCGCTGCAACAAACAAGAGTTAATGGCCTCATCCACAGCGTCGGCGGCGTTGGCCTCTGGGGTTGGCAAATGGAAATTGGCCGAGCGGAGGCCGCGCTGCCTGTGATTTTCCGCACATTGAATGTGTTTTTAATTACCGGCAAAAGAGGAGAGATGCCGAAGCAACCAAACGCAGTCGCCAGCAAAATGGTAAACTGGCCAACAGGCCAACTGGCAAACTGGCAGAATGGTAAAATGGTTAACTGGCCAAATGGCAAACCGAAATGCCAGCGCACACGCTGCACTCGTAGATAACAATTTAGCGGCGATTTAGGCATGTCCGAGATGGAGCTGCCGCGAGGAGCTGCTGCCTGAGCTGGACGTGGTCCATTGCCAGGAGATTGCCCACACCCAGATGCCAGATTTCAGATGCCAGATCCCACATCTCACGGCCCAGCACCCGCGATGCCAGCGAATTGCCAGCGATACTTTGGCGTTTATTACCCACTGGAGATGGGATCGTGAAAGGCGGTAAAATGTTTGTTCTGAATTGGTAAAATGGATAATGGATGGTTATAC
The DNA here is from genome assembly GCA_008042675.1 of Drosophila seguyi. NCBI lineage: Eukaryota > Metazoa > Arthropoda > Insecta > Diptera > Drosophilidae > Drosophila > Drosophila seguyi. Next base: position 10,949 of record VNJU01000016.1, read on the forward strand.
TCAAATATATTTAAGTGGTTTACTTAGCTATGGAATTTATTATTCAAAGTGATCCTGATTAGTAAATCAGTAAAATATTGTAAGGTATTTGAAAGCATGTTAAAAGACAGAACTTCAGTAACCAGAAAATGTTAAGTCTCAAATATCTTTAATATATCTCCAGATCAAGAAGACTTTATATCAAACTGATCTACAACTGCCAGATCCAAGGCTAGAACTTCTGAAACTTAATAACAAGTAAAACAAATATCTGTAACATATCTAAGTTACTTATATTGATTAGTATTTAATAATTTACTTCGGTTATTAATTTGATGCTCTCTAACTTAATTATACATTATTAGTTACTGTTGCAGCTTATTCAAAATTAAAAAAGGTTAATGATTTCGAGTTTGTGTTCAGTTTGTTTTTAAGAATGGAGAAAATATCAATCTTTTTAAGTAAATGAGAACCTTACTTTTGTCAGATTTTACAGATGTAGTATATAATATCTCCACGAAATTTACAAATGCTGAAGCCACTTCCCTGAAGGTTATTCCCAGAAATGCCACCTCTAGGTGCTACTGTGCTAAAGGTTTAGCATGCGGAAAATTAACATGCGGCGGCTCAGTTCGGTTCGGCTGGCCCTCAACTTCTCCACACTTCCCTTCACTCTGCGCGATTCTCGCAATGTGTCTTCTCTGCGTGTTTCCCAGTTATCCGAGATAGCGAGACAGGGGCAGAGACACGGAGATTTCCCTGGTGAGAAAAGCCAACGGGCAGCAGCTGCTTGCTAGCGAGGCTTCCGAGGGGCAGATTGAGCGTGTGACCAGAGTCAAGTGCAGTGAAAAGTAATTAACTCGGATTGGCGGGGCAGCGGAATCGGTAGAATCCATAGACTCCGTGGACTCCGTGGTCCCAGTGGACCCAGTGGGTGAGCGACCACCAGACTTTCGAATTATTGAAATCAAATGGCTTTGATTATTAATTTTAATTCTGGGAAAGTCAACCAGCCAGAGTGATCCACACTGATCCGACACAATCCGAATCGATTCGATTGGCAGCCGATGGGAAGGCCTATTAAAATATTTGATTGGACCACCGACGGAGTGAGAAAGAGTCTCCTCCGCTGTTTTTATTCCCTGATTGAAACATAAAATTCGACACAGCCAGCCCTCTAAATGTTTTCTCCAACGGCTATATTTAGTGAGAGGAGGTGGAGGAGGAGTAGCATCGCGCATCGGGGAGATGTTTCCCAGAACTGTCCCAATCTAATGCAATTTGACATGCAACAAGGCAAAGTCAGTCACCGACTCCGGGTTTTCTCTCTCTATGCAGCAGCCGCAGACTCCCCCACATGGATGCACTGGAAAAAAAAATGAATAGGTTGAGTTCATTTTGATTTAATTTTAAGCATTTTAGTATTTTCTTTCGTTATGATATAAAATTATACAAAATGTCAACCCAGAAGTCACCTATGTATAACAAATTAAGGAAAGGTGTTTGGAAAGAAAACTTTTTAAATAAAATAAATAGCAGCAAAAAGGTAACAACGCAGTGTGGCCCTCCCATGCGTATGTTTAGCAGGGGACATGGCCACACTAGGTACTTTTAAATTTTGTTTGATATCCGCTAGATTTGATTTAATAATTTTAACAATTTAACTATTAAACATATTTGTTTAGGACTTAAACAATTTAATTCTCGAAATTTAGAACCTTATTCTCGATCATATTTTTCCAGTGCCAAAAGTGTTTTTCTTTTTTGACCAGGGACCAACGGACGGGAGGATGACACTTGTCTCCGACTGCAGATCCTCCCCCTTTTTGACTCTCCTTCTTTTTTTTGAGAATGCATATCAAGCTCATTACATTGCAAATTGCAGACGCAGATTCAGTTTCTTCGAATAGTTTTCCCTGCAAGATTCGTCTCACTGAAGTTCAACAGACTCCGCCGAGTTCTTCCACGGGGTTGCCACTTTTCACACATGTCCCGGGACTGGATGATCCTCTTGCGATTTTCACTGCTTGTGGTTGGTGCGGGTGCACACGCCACAAGTATATGTATACATATATATATTTATATATCTGTAAAGATCTGCAGACAATCTGTGGAACAATGTGATAAATCTTCTGCTCTGCCAAGTGCAGGCGACGCTGGGTGGGAGTGTTTCCTCCGGCACTCGTCTCAACGGGTTACGAGGTAGTAATAGTTGTTCAGGGTATATTCAAGATAGTCTTGATTTACTATATATTATGCTGACACTTTAAGTACATAGCTTATTTTGTGATTTATAGACAAATTTTAAATGTACTTTACAATTATACAAGTTCATGGAGAACGTTTCAAGAATTTCTAGGCACAAAAATGATGGGAAAGAATTAGTTTTAATTTTTGATAAATCAAATTAATTATTATCCCTAGGAAAAATAAGCTTATTAATATTTGTTTCTTATAGAAATATTTAAAATGTATTAAATTAATGATTTAATATTAAAAAACATTCGAGAGATTCTAAAAACAGGGTACTTTTCCAGGTGAAAATTGAAAAATATAGCAATCGTGGCCTCCGCTCCATTGCTCCACTGCAAGTGCAATGTTCAGACGGGGCAGACAACTGCTCCTCTGTCCTGTGGCATATTTCCCCTAACCCTCGAGCCCCTTAACCCCCGCCTTCATTGACTCTTTTCCAGGTCTGCCTGGCCACACCAACGCAGCCAACAACTTGTACATCATTTTCAATGCTAAGGCAAAATAAAGAGCAGCAAAAAACCAAAAAAAAGGAGGCGATGTTGCAGATTTAGTCAGCTATTTCTTGTTGTATTTATTTATTTCTTTTTTTCGTTTTTGCTACACCCGTAGAGAAGGGCAAATTACAAATTCAAATTTAATTAAGTAAAAAATTAAACAAACATGCAGACGCGTCTGCGTTGTAGTTTGTCAATCTCAGGGAGAAGGAGGAGGAGGCGGGCAGCGGCTGCCACAAAAGGGGCGAGCGTCTGTCAATGTGACAAGCGACAAGCGGTGCAACATGGAGAGAATTCTCTAGATCTTCGTTCTTCTCTCCTCCCTGCCCCCTGCCCCTCTTGGAGATGCAAATCAATGGCATCGACATCGGCACTTCAATCGATTGTCTCTGTCTTATTCGCAGCACCTCCAACTACCGCGCCGTAGGAGCTATAAATGTTTCAATTAAAATAAAATAATATGCCCACTCGACTCGGGGATCGCCTTTTAAGGCGTCGCGCCTCTCCTTCCGACTTCTGCACACACATTTTTCCGTCTTCTTCGTTGGATAATTGCATTGCAAGTGCACCGGCAACTGTCCGGAGAGTCGCCACCCAAGCACCCATGAATTATGAACCACAATTTGTGTCCGGCAGGTATCAATTTGCATTGGGCATTGGAAAATAGGGCTACCGCAGAGCACGAGCGAGCGAGCATTCAATTAGGAAAATCACAGTGTTTGCAGGAATTATGCCATTGAGAGGCGAGGATCAAGGATACTTCAGGGGGAGGAATTTGTAATTGAAAAAGCACTGGATCAAAAGGAATATTGGTTGCGATATTAAAAGGGAGTTTCTTTCTTACCAATAACTCCATATGTTTTTTCTATATTTTAACCAATGCTTGGAACTCCTCATGTCTAGTCCCACCAAAGCCATTACCATATCCCAGACCCGTCACAACCGATCTCAGTTATAGAATTTCCCCTAGACAAATCGCCATGACTAATCACAGTTCAGTGACTCTGAAGCCCGGCCCAACGCAGTTCCAGTGACTTTCCACCATGTGGCACCACCTCCTCCTCCATTTCCATTCCCATTCCCCATTTCCCAGCCACTAAAACCCAACTAAAACTTTAGATGCGTTGCCGTCCATTTGCCATCCATCAGAGATGAAGAGGGAGCTGAGTTTGAGGGGGGCCTTCGGAGCCGAAATGCATTTGCATTTTGCATAAAGTTGGCAACGTTTTGGCCTGCAGGGCGCATTCGGAATCGCGCTTTGTCAACGGTACTTTGTGCCATAAAACGTTTAGCCAATCGTCTGAGTCGGAGGCTGACTGGCTGACTAACAGACCAACTCACTGAGTGGCTAACACAGGCACACAACCTGTTGCCTGGCAGCCAACTAATTATGGAATCAAATGAGCGGAGCGACGACATTAATAATGGAATATTTAGCATTGAGTTTATTGGCGGCACCTACATGAAGTCATCATTAAATGTTGCAAACTCGTTTGCCGCAATTTGTGGCAGCATTAGATTCTACCGCTGTCTGCACCCAGGGAGGATGTGCCCGGTGTCTGCCCCTTTTTTCTTAGCCGGAACGTGACTGTTCCGCCGCCTCGGAACTCGGAACTGGGAAGCTGAAGCCCCCAAGAAGGCAATTGATTTGACTTCCGTTCGGTTCGACCTCAGGAAGTGGCCCGACAAAGTCTGAACCCTTTTCAATATAAATCAATTTCGATATTTGCCCATCGACTGGCGAAAGACAGGGCGGTGAGATCTTGGAATTTGTGTATTTCTTTTGAAGAATTTGAAATGCTCTGCAATCTGTTTTCTGGTTTCAAAATATTTTAATATACTTAGATTTCGCAAAACAATAAAAACTGAAACGGGAACCCTTAGTGGAATCAATGTATTTTTGGCAGAGTTATGATATATTCCATACTAAAGTTGTAAACTAGCTTCCTTAATTAATAAAAAAGAATGGAACATTTATTGCAATTAAAAATATTCTTAGCCGTAATAATTTATACCTTGTAAATAATACTCATTAGTATTAACTCTCTCTATAACAAATGCCTCCTGATTCCTAAAACACACCTTAGTTAGTGTACAATCCAAATTCAAACGGAACTCGCAACATACGTCAATATGGCAAAAAGGACAAGCCAACTTGGCAACAAGGGCACCAAGAAAAAAACTCTGGAGAAAGAAGAGCCAAGCAAGAAAAGAAATCTCAAGACATTTCAAATTTAAAATGCGATTTTCCCAAGAGCGAGGGGAAAGGGTACAGAGAGAGGGAGCCACAGCTCTCCGCACACATATGCCAAGTCAAATTGAAAGGATAATTCGCCCGCAAACACCCTCCTGGGTGCATGTGTGCATGTGTGTGTCTGCGTGTGTGGTATCCTTGGGCGAGTTTATCCAAGTCCTTGGTGACCCCTCCTTCTCCCCCCAGGCCGGTCGCTGGCAACTGAAGTCTACTGCTGATGGCATGCTAACACGCCTTTGAATTTGCCAATTGCTGTTGGCGCACGTACAAAACACTTAAATTCTCACAGCCAGAGCAACTGGCAGGAATATCCTTATGCACCCCGTGTGCTCCGTATTCCATATTCCCCCACGGATATATGTAGTACTGGCTGCTGACTGTCTGCCCGGCTCAATGGAGCAACTGAAGCAACTGGAGCTGCAACCGGAGGAGCCCTTGGCCTGCCGCAAGGATGGCGAGGCACGTTTAAGAAATAGAATTTTTAAGCGAGTGCCGAGCGAGCGCAAAGGGTTTCCCAGTGGATTAGGATTTGGGTACCAAGTACTTGAAAAAATAAGGGAGTATAGGTTGGGATTAGCAAAAGTTTAATACAGTAAATACAAAAAAATATTAGGAGACTGTAATAATAAGGAAAAGTTCAATTAAATACAAATAAATACAAAATTGAGAAAGAAAGCTGGGGGATACGAAAATAATTGGTAAATGTCTTCTTATTTATTATTTTATATGATGAAACTATTTTAACAAATTTAACCATTGATTAAATGCTTTTAAAGGAGCTTTACAATTAAGAAAATTATTTTTATTAACTCCATAAAATGTAAGGTATCCTTTCGTCCACAATCAAAGCTCCCTCTTATAAGTTTCACTTACTCCAAGAAACCTCCCTCTCACTATATAACCTTAGACTTCGACTTCAGCTGTTAGCACCCTTTCTAATGAATGGCCATCGGTTCAATATGATTTCCTGCACGATTTGTTTGTTAAAAGGCAATTAGTTGATACAGGAGTCGTGGCTGTCCTGGCGAGCTTCAGGCTCTTCCCTCCCCCTATCCCGATAGTCTAAAAAGGAAGGAGTAAGCACAAACTCACACGAGACGGTGGCGACTGCTGCATAATAAATTCGCTAACCACGTAATGCTGCAGCTGCAGTGCAGGGATTTCGTATACATTTTTTATGCGAAACACCCGCCAGGAGACAGCGAAAGAGACGAAAAAGGAGAAGGACATGGAGGCAGGACGACTGGAAACTTGGGTCAGGAAAGTTTAAGGCAAGTCAAGAGTTAACAATGCGGCTTCAACGTGTCGCAGGACCTGAAACTTCCACTTAAGTTCTTTCCTGTTTTTTCTGGGACTTTAAGTTTTGCCTTCTAATTGGATTTGCTGAACTCAATAAAAACGAAATTAAATTCAGTTTCTTGGTGTGACCACCGGAAAACGAAACCCCTCTCCTCACACACTCACCAACCACTGACCATTTGGACTAACACAAAGTTTTTGGCAGCCATTATGAATAGACAAGTACGCACATTTCGAAGGAGTTGCTCCTGGGAGAGGAGTTACTGGGAGTTGGGTTTTAGTGACTCGCCGAAAACTTTTGCATATTAAAATGGCATAAAAAGCAATGGCCACAATTTTCGTTGCCAATTGCATAAAAAAGAAATCTCTGGCAGGTTTTTATGTTGCATAACCAACGAGAGCAAAATTCCAACGTTGCGTATGCGCGATTTTTGTTGTTTCCTTTTTGTTTTTTTGGCGGCAGATAAAATGTCATTAAGCTAAAGTGCAACAACGTGGCAGTAGGGGTAAAGGAGAAGGAGAAGGAGCAGGAGCAGGAGCAGCTGCTGCCCACACAGTGGTCAAGAAAAGTACTCGCACATTGCGTGACGACGCCTTCGCATGCCGCAAAACAGCAAAGGCAAACCCAATGCAACAGCAGGACATGGCTATGGATATGAGGGATATGGATATGGAGTCCAGAGTCTCAGGTAGAAACGGAGAGCCTCCTGTGTTGGCCCAAAGATTACGCGCACGATATGCTAATTTACACGAGGCCAGGCTCGGAGCTAAGGAATTGCCGATGGAGATGGCGATGGCGCTGCCTTGTTGTGGGCGATGACACGATGGCCACGCAATGGTGCCAAGAGAACAGGGAGAGAAAAACAGACCAGATTTATAGCAGGAAGAGAAATAAACTTAAATTATTTTTGTAATAATTTTTTTTAATTATAAATTTCAAGGAAAAAGTAATCAAAAAATAACTTGCTCTGACACAATGTATATTATTTTATAATATATAAATTTCACATCTATTTCTAAGGCTTTTAAGCTACTGTTAGCAGCTAATGATAATGCCTTAAAATAACTCTTAAGTCTAGTTTTATTTATCTCTCCAAGAAATTGTAGTCAAGTAGTTATCACTCTGGCTTATAATTATTTTAAAATGTAATTTTATTTACTGTTCCTTCCCTGTTTCCCCCAGTGCAACTGCCTGATCGATATCGGGCGCTGAAAAATGTGGTAAATACAAGCAATCGAGTTGTAATAAATTTCAAGTGTAGCGCGCACCCGCGCCCCAAACGAAACCCAAGGCAAGGAGCTATTTGAGAGAGTGGGAACTTGTTGCACGCATGTTGACACACGCATGTGTGTGGAATCCCAGGGAAAAGTTAAGGAGCAGCGACTGGAGAAAGGGAGGGCGTTAGAAAGGCCGTTGATATCTGGCAAACATTTCACCTGCTTGGATCCCAATCCGAGCCACAAAAGAGGCTCTTTTGGGCCCCTGTCATTACTCCCTGCGGCCATTATACTCCACCGTCTCTCCTCCTCCTCTTGACCAACTAACTTTGCGGTTTGCCAGCACTTAAATATCGACTGCCTGATGGCTCTGCAACCGTTGTTGCATGCAACAAGCGTCAATCACCCGCACAAAACTGAATATAAAAATCAACAGCAACAACAACAGCGGAGACTGCAACTGCAACAACCGTTGCCTGTTTTGCTATGGAAAATTGTTGATTTGCCGCTTGATTGCGTGCGTGCTGGATACGAAATAAAAAAATAAGGAAAACAAGTGGGGGCGAAGTGCTGGAAGGAGGCACCTGAGGCACCTGCACCTGACCGACCATCGGGTGATTATAGAATCGCACTTAGAGCAACGGGAAAGGAAATGCAAAAGAAAGTTTTATGCCTTGAGGTTTTCGATGTGAACCATTAAATGCTTTCAAGCGCCACCTATTGTCAGCGGATGAGCACCCTAAGCGGATCGTATAACTATATACTTTTAGAAATACATAATATATATAAATATACATATAAATAATGATGGTAGTAGTCAAGTAGCTCAAGTGGCAGGGAAACTTTACAGTATAAAACCTACTATTTGCTAATCCTGACTGGAAATAACTGAAAATGTAAATATATAGATAATAATCTATTTCTGATACTTTAATGGATCTATATCGATATTTTCTGGTTGTGATAAGTCGAGATTATTTTTAAAAGCGTTATCAAAAATGTTCTTTCAATGACTTTTTGATACAATCGAAAATAATTCAAGTAAATGGATATCGACTTTAATATTTTTATCAATTTGTCATAACGTCATCAACGTAAGCTCTTGAATTATACTTTTTCTGTAAGCTTTTCTCAAGGTCGTAAGGAAAAAAATTATTTATTTTATAAGGGAATCATTTTTCTTTTGGGAGTTATTTTTAATATTAAAAATTCCTTAATCCTGTATACCTAATCCTATAACCTAACCATAGAGTATAAGCGACGAACGCATTCCCTCCTCAGCTCCCCGTCATTGTACTGTGCTCTTTTATGACACACATTTTTATGCCGGAAGTCTGCCCCGTGGCGTTGGAAAAATAAAGAAAATAAAACAAAATAAATGCGAAGAGGAGAGATTCCAAAGGGGCGCAACGACTGGCCCCCAACTGGGTGAGGAGTAGAGCTGAGCCCAGGCCGAGAGCCTGGGAACGGAAGCTGTTCCTCTGAAGACCAGGCGGCTCAAGCCTGCCCAGCGGCAGTCATTAACAGCTCTGGAAGCCGAGGCCTGGTAATTAAGCGTCCTTCGCAGCGGCCGAGGAGAGTCGGAGGAGAAGCCCCCAACTCCACCAGTCGTCAGGTGTTAATGGAAAATTTGCATTTTCGCTTAAAGTTCGCTGGGCCGCGTCTGTTAATGCCTTGCGACGCATCGATTCGTCATGAGCTGGTTAATTGAATGTTTAAATGTTAGACAGACGGCGGAGTCGAGTGAAGGGTGCCAGGCAAAGCCAAAAGCTCGTTGAGGGGCGAACTCAATTGATTTGGTAACGGTTGTAAAAGTAGACGGAAACCGTCTAAATAAAATACTTACAGAAAGACAGAGATACCCAGCCCAAATGCTGGCTTAGATCGGGGGTTATATGGCAACTCAGCCTTGGGAAAGACTGCTATCAGGATATTTAAATCACTTTCGCATTTTTCGAACTAGGTTCCTTCTCTTAACTAAAACAGTTTTATTTCAAATTTAATTAGCAAATAATGTAGAGAATTTAATGAATCCATAGATGTATAAGATATATATTTTTTAAAATAAACTTTCCTTTTGGAAAAGCTAATTCAAACTGCAATCTATTAAGCCTTGGAACACAACTTTTTCCTATAGATTCCTTAGCAGAGATTTTCCCTGGAAAACTTGAGGCAAAATTATGAGAAGACCTAGGCGGATGAGGAATGCCTGCGATGGCCATTTTTCCTCACAGCAGCTGCTGAGGCTGGTCCTGCTTCTGCTCCTGCTCCTTGAAGTGCTGGCCTTTGGACATGGGGACAATGATTATGCCACCACGATAAGCATATTGGTCGAGCAGCGCGATCCAACAAGCGATTGGCTTACCAAAGTGGCAAGAGCAATTTGTAGCCGGGTGAACGTGCAGCGACCAAAACGGCAGCACTAGCAAATCTGAGACAGGCCAAAAGCATTTCATTTTTTTGTGGCTGCCGCTTAATTAATAGACGGCCTCAAACTCAGATTGTGCCGACCACTTACCACTTGCATATGATCAGTATGTGTTGATTGGTGGTACCTGGATGTGCACGGTAAAAAATTATGGACCTTGCTAGAATTATGTAGAATATAATCAGAAAAATTAACAATTCAATTGTAGAAAAGTAATCCTTAAGAATATAAATAATATATATAAATAATGGTATTATTTGCCTTAAACAACATCGAAATAAATATTTTCCAAATAATAATAGCAAAATGTCGTCAAAAATTCAAAATTTATAAAGTTAGGAAGCACGGTTCTGCTAAATTTATTTCATTAACATTTAAATATTTTATTATAAATATATAAATATAATTAATTTTCAAACAATCTTCTGTTCAGAATAAAATAATTGAAAAAAAGTGTTTAAAAATTAAAAAGTGTATAAATGTGAGACGACATATTCTAGTAAAATTAATTCCAATTATCAATATTTTCCCTAGATTTAATCTATAATTTTTGCACAGTGCCCTAGCCAGTGGCGTATCTGTATCTGCCTGTTGGCGACCGCGTATCGTGTTCGTATCTTTCGTCGCCGCTGCTTTTATGGGCCGTTGTGTGTTGACAATTTTTGCCATATGTGCAACGGCCTTCGCGGACGTTCTTGTCGCATAAATCAAGCTGCAGTTGTAGTCGCTGCAGCAACAATTGCAGCTGCAAGTCACCCAGAGAGACGCGGGCGAAAAACAAAGACCGGGCTGAAAACACAAATCGCAACGGTTCGGAATTGAATCGGAATTGCGGGTGTTGCCTCGTTCCCAGCCTGCCACAACGGGTTTTCCGCTCAGGCGACCTTAGCAACTATGCAACGGCGACCGCCACAACGGCAACTATCCAGCGGCGACGGCAATTTATTGCCCAGCCATCAATGGAAGTCAATGAGCTGCCACTCCCCCCAGCCACCCAGCCCCACTTTGTCTCACTAAGGTCGTCGCCTGTGTAGGTGGAGGAACTAAAAAGCTAGGGATCGTGAGGGGAGAAAAAGTACTTAGCCACAAACTATAAACGTTACACGGTGAAAAAATTGTTTATTTTTCAAATTAAGCTTTTGAAATTAGAACAAAATTTGATTATTTGCGCTGCATCGATTAGTTGAAATTGATTTTATTATTTACATACAAACTTTCTTTTTGTTTATTAATTTTGTTATATTGCAAACCTTTTTGAACTTTTTTCACAATATACTAATGTACACGATATTGATTTATTTTTTATGTATATATATATGTATTTTATATGTTTTTTTCTGTGCATTTAACTGCACCTGCTGTTGCTGTCGCTGTTGCATTTGTTGCATTTGTTGCAGCTGCGCGTCGCATGCAAATTTGTGATTAAGGTCAGCCGGCAGCATCATCATCAGCATCTCAACTTGAGGAGCAACAGCTTCACCTTAAAGCCGCAGCAACATCAACAAGTCTGGGGTTAAATCGCGAGAATGTTTGTCTACAGCTCCTTCGATCGTGGGTGTTGCAAAAAAAGATGACTTTGCCGGGGGCCAAGGGGCAAACCCGTGTGGCTTTAACAAATAGAAAGAGTTAACCTCGCTTGATTATATGATTCATAAATCACTTGTCTTAAAGGGTTATATTTTAATGATATTTACCTATTTTACTAAGTTTATTCTTTAAAGATGGTTGAGTAAAACTAAAGGTAGGAAGTGTAAATATTTCTTTAGGATATATTATAAAACATTTGGATATTCCTTGGAAGTCTAAAATCTTTTAACAAATTATCTCAATTATATGCATTGAGTAGGTTAAATGTAATTAATTAAAGGATAAGTTCCTTATTTGAAGCTATAGAAGACTTTGGTAAAATACATTCAGTAATCTAATCAAAAATCCCATAAAAATATAAGCACTAAATATCCGGAAACAATTAAACAATTTTGCGGCTGCAATTCTTTTGATTTGATCTTCGCCTTTTGGCCAACTCTCCCTCATTCTTGGCCATTTTGCGGCTGTTAACGACAAATGACATTCGGCAAGCTATGAATTTTATGGCCAGAGACCAGAGCCGCGCAGCATGAATGGCTTGAGGTGGCTTAAAGTGTGATGGAGTGAAGAAAAGCTGTGAATTGCTGGGCCCATGGTAAGAGGGTTATGCGGGTGCCACGATCGAGGGAACCAAGAAAACCAAGGAAACCCCCTGCGAAATCCAACAGATCCCGCCGAGCAGGTTCCACCTGCCTGCATCTCCTGCCTCCGCCTTGTCGCGTTTCTCTGCAAGATCGCGCAGCAACGTGGTGTAATTAATGCAGCAGCAGCTGCGCTTTGCCTTCTGCACCGCCAGCCGCCCCTTAACCCCTCCCCCGACTGCCATCGCACGCTTATCGCAGGCTGGCATATCGAACAAGAAAAGAAATCTTTTATAGTCTTTTTCGGTTTGTCTTTTGAATCATTTTGGCATGCATTTGGCATCGATTTAGAAACGTTCGCCCAGCCCAGCACAGCCCCGAGTGAGTGCGTGAGTGTGGGAAACGTGGCCCCAGCAGTGCCCCACCGGGGTAGGCAATGTCCAACACGGGGAGAAAACTTTGAGTTAGGTAAGGTAAGGTATGGAATAAAATATTTAAAGTTTGGTTCCCCTTACATTTTAAGAGGATTTTTAAATATTCTTCATTTGCAACTTAGCTCAACATAAATTAAAATTTTTTCAGTTTAAAAGAAAAATCAAATGGGATATATTTTATAAAAATTATTGCCACTGCAGGCGGGTGAAATGAGCGATTCCAATCGCGTTTCTTGGCTCTTTTGGCGCTGCCAAACGGAGCGCAGCACCCGCCGCAGACCGATTGGAATCAGCAGTCAAGGCAGCCACAGCAGCAGCAGCAGGAGGAAAAGCATCAGCGATGCAGCAGCAATTGCAGCACCACCGCCTCCTACAAGTTTTTCAATTCAATTTCTCGTCTGGCGCTTTGACAAGCGAATTTTTGCGATATTTAATTTCTGCTTGCCGTTGCCGCCGCCGCCAACAGATGAAACGCAAGCGATAAGGACATCCCAAAAAAAAATGCACTTCATTTGCACTTTGCACAGCGCTAAAATTGATGTGGGCCCCGAAAATCCGCTCCGAAAGGCATATCATCTAAAAGTGGTGGCATGCAAATGCCTGAGTCAAGAATGCAATGTTTCCCGAAACTGCTCAGTTTCGCCCAGTCTCGGGTCTCCGTAGCAGCCTTTGTCATCAGCATCAACATGATGCGGGTCATAAAACTGAAATGGAAAGGGTTAGCAAAGAGCTAAATACCCTATATATTTTTTAAAAAATATAAGAGAGCATTTTGGGTCAGAAAATAATTAACCAGGATCTCTATTTCCATTTGTAATATTTTGTTTTAGATGCCAAAAGTCAACCTTAACTCTGCATTACATTTTAAAGTCATTAATTTAAAAACTTCCCTCAATAAACCCTCAAAGTATTGACTAAACCAAATCCAGGCAGGTATGTTGCCCTATAAATTATGCCACCTCAACCTTAACCCTCACCTAGCTGTCATACCCCTCCTTAACCCTAGAGCATCAAAGGCCAAGAGTCCTGGGCCCAAAAAAAAAGAAAAGCTTCCAATTTGTGCGGCTTGTCGTAAAGTGTTTCTGTTGTTTCTGTTTCGCATTTTTTTCTTTCGCCGGCTTCTAGCTTCTGGCCAGGTTGCCATCATACCAAGCCATTCATTTGGTTTTTATGAGCCGAGCAGCGGCAGCAGCAGCAGTTCGTCCTGGAGCTTGTCCTGTTTCCAAGTTGATTAGACGACGGCCAGGTGCCTTTCGGCCCTGCCTGCTTAGCCATGTCTTGCTGCGGCATGTCCTCCTGCTGGTGCTCGTGGTCCTTGTCCTATTCCTGTTTCTGTTTTGCGGCTCCAGTTACCATTCCTGTTGCTATTCCTGTTGATTTACGCGTTGGCTTATTGCTTTTTGGCCTGGCCCAGACACCCACAGCGCAAAAAAAGAAGTCAAAGGGGTACGAGTTAGACAAATTGCTTTGTTTTTTTTTTTGGTTTGAATATTTGTCAAAATGTTTGGTAGTGCAATAATTGTGCAATTAATCTGGCAAAAGGTGGTGGCCTGCAATCGGCAAATCAACAATTGGTAATGGAATATTAATAATAAATTAAGACACTGGAAAAATTACAGTAAAATATGGTATAGTCCAGTAAAAATAAGAAGTTATTTATCCATTTTAAAGGTAAATAAATAAGGTGTTGAAAATAATTAAAAATAAGCTTTTGTAAACCCTTTGTAAATTAAATAAAATTAAATTAATCTCTCTTTCCGCTCAGTGCCTACACTCCCCTCTTGATCACCCCAAAAGCTCTGTAAATAATGATCCAACTGAACCGCCAAATCCACTTTGGATCAAGCTGCCGCTCCTTCTCCGCCAGGAGTGAGTGATGCGAGATTGCAATCGGTAGCTGCTGATTGCAGATGGTCAGAGATCGCCTGGATCTCTTATATAGAGCACATGTATATATATACTACATATATATCAGAGTATATATCAGTATCAAACTGTGCCAGACAGGCTACTCGAATTGCCTTGGCACCTGCAGCCTTTGTTTTATTTACAGCTCCATAAAGCGAGTGAAAGGGGAGCTGGGCTCTTTGGAAATTGGAGCAGCTCTAATGGGAGGACATAGTTGCTCACCTCAGCCAGCTGCTGCTGCTGCTGCTGTTTTTTTTCGGGGTAATTGATTAGCTGCAAAAGGGGAAGACCCTACCTTACCATGCTGTACCTCATGGTCCAAGCAAGAGGATGGAATGGTGATGGAATGGGCTCAGCCTTGACAGCCTTGCACCTGAGGTTACGCACTGATTGCGCATACGCAGCGTGAAACCCAGTGATTTTCTCACGACGTTCAAAAATCTCTTGGCCTAAAGGGAAAAATATAAAATTAGCTTTAAAGTAAATGAAAAATATATATAAACTTAGGGAAATATAGAATATTAAAATTAAATACATAACACATGCTGTACAATTTTAGTTAGCATCTAAAATATTAAATAAATTAATTGTAATTAATGTCCATACATTTCTCAGTATATTCCTTGCTTAACTTGTTCCTTAACTTTATTTAAGACCCCTCTTTTCTGTCAGTGCCTCAAAGATTTTTAATAATTGACAATTAAACTAACAATAATTGACAATAAATATTAAAAGGCAGCGTTGGAGCGCCATGGGCCGCATAAGCAGACACTCGGCTCGGCAATTAATGGCGCGTTTTAGCCATATAAAGTCAGGTTCGAGCCTAAGTTCCAGCCCCTGTTTAAGCCCCCAATCTTGACGTCAAACGTCAAATGGAGGCCGACGATGACGACGACAACGACGACGATGATGATGACAGTGTGTGAGATTTTGCCAACGAGATCGACCTGGGTTAATATAACTCAATTAGCTGGCAAGTTGAGGCCGATAAATCAATCAGGGCAATACTTAATATTAAAGCAGAGTGGGTCATCAGAAGAGCAGCCAGGCAGCGAGGGAAACCCCGCGGCTTGGCACCTGGCTGCGACCGCGTCCGCTGATGATTTGCGTGCCGGGCTGCCATTTCTCAGGATTGCATTTAACATCCGGTCCGCGGACTTCCACTCCCACTCCCCATACCGATGCCGATCTGGATCCCGATCCCGATCCCGATCTCTACTTAATTGAAACATTTTTGCGTAAGCGGTCAGACAACTGAGGTTGAAGTGGGGAAGAGGAGGAGGAGGAGCAGGCTGATAGGGGACATGGCACCTCGCCCACGCACCATTTTGTAGTGGAGCGCCTCCTCCGACTCCTGTCCTGCAACTCGGCCACGGCTTGTCACAAATTGAAAGCTACAAGCGGCAAGTACACGATTTATGTGGGCCGGAATGGGTTAAGAGCGGGGTGGTGGTGGGGGAGGTACAGCAAGGCTATCATGTTGAGGGACACTGAGCGAAAAGGGTTTTATGAAGAGAATGAATCTTTTAAATTAGTAATGTTCTTCGGAGAGAAAAAGTAAAAAAAAATATAAGAAAAAAGCTAAAAATACTAAAGAACTTTATCTAAACATTCTCTTTATGTATTATCTGTTACATCAGGAATTAAACA
The DNA here is from genome assembly GCA_008042675.1 of Drosophila seguyi. Taxonomy (NCBI): domain Eukaryota; kingdom Metazoa; phylum Arthropoda; class Insecta; order Diptera; family Drosophilidae; genus Drosophila; species Drosophila seguyi. The sequence continues at coordinate 27,034 of VNJU01000016.1, forward strand.
ACATTTTTGTTTTAAGTGCACAAGGATCCCATCGCTGGTCGCTGGGAGTTTGGCAGTTGGAGTTTGGCGCTGCCCGAACTGAAGTTAATCCAGCGACATGGCCATGAACGCCGCCAGTTTATGGCATTTTAATGGTCACTTAATTTTGTTTATGTTTAATGGGCGCGCCCCTGGCAGCTGTCGCCCCAACCCTGCCCCCCTGCCCCGATCGACCCACCCCGCCCCGGAGATATATTGATTGCCGATTAACCGAAACGATCCGATGGAGACGCCATTGTTTGCCAAATTGCGCATAATTTCAGCTAGCTGCCAAAGCGGCACCAGGAGCAGCCTGGACTCCAGTTAAAATATTTGGTCAAAGCTCTGCGCAATTTTAATCAGCTTCGCGTTGCTGCCATCCCGAGCAGGAGTCCGTTTCCCACAGATCCCGCGATCTATGGCTGAATGGCTGAATTAACAAAATCATAAAGCAAACAGTGGGGACCTAAATCGAGGGGAGACTGGAGCTGGTACTACAGCTGGGGCTGATGCTGGAGAGGAGCTGCAAGTCGGAACACTCTAATGATGATGAGCGCATCGCTTTTTCAAGCAAATTGCCGCCACATTTCCTTTGTCGGCTCTCGCACCTCGAGATCTGCAGTTCCTGGTCTTGCATTGGGGTCTCTTAACCCCCTGCGTGCCCAAGTGACACATGTGTAACATTCCAGTGGAGAATTATACGAAATATTTGTATCATCACTTACAGAAAATGCCTTTCATTTTAGTCTTGATTCTTTTATGGGCAAGAATTATTTTGATTTAATGAGCTTGAAGAGGAGATTATGTTGGCATTACAATTTATTTTTTTTTAGCTTTTTGATAAATACTTTTTAAACACCTTAAATTTCTTTTATTAAAATAAATATTATTTTTTAGCTAAATAATAATTAACATATTCAACTAAAGAGTACCATTCACTTTATTAAAAGAACTGTCAGGTGTTTTTAGACAATATTCAAACTCAAAACTAACACATTTAACCAATTAATGAAATAGAATATTAATTAAAAAATATAAATTCTAATATATTGATACACTTAAATTTACTATAAAATTCTTAAACAATCCCACAATCTCGCACTTTCTTTTATAAATATATTCTAAATAAATAAACCCCAATTTTTAACAACTAAAATCCACTCATAGGGTTAACTTGGCCATTGTCCACAGCATCCTCAGTCCGCTAACCCCCTCGCCCACACCACTGGTCGTAATGATTTATTGGCCGCAATTTCAACGACATTTTATTGCATTTTAATTAGTGTAATTTCAATTTTTGCCGCCGCCGCCGCCGCCGTGAAAACTTTTGATAGAACTTTCCGCGGAGAAGGCGAAACTTAGTCGAGGGGGGATTAAGGATTATGAAGAGAAAAGATCACGGAAACGGGATGCGATTAAGGG
>VNJU01000017.1:0-14510 GCA_008042675.1 Drosophila seguyi
AAAAAATGCAGAGCCGTGGGAATATGTGTAAATGGGTAAAGTGCTGCCAACAGGCGAAGATAAAGCTGAAGGACGAAAGTTGTAATTACCAGAAAAACATTACATAAAACTAATTGCCACGCAGCAGCAGAAAGCGATAAGGGAGTGAGGGCAAAACTTTCAGCATTCCGAGAAAATGCATGGAAATTTCTATAGAAATCCAACTGCAAGCTAAATCAAATCAAATCAGAGTAGTGCAATACTGATAAATGATTCAGCAGAAAGAGCTACAAACAAAAGTCAATCACTTTTTTTCCTCTGATTAAATAATGGAGAAAGCAACTTTTCAGCAACATAGCAGAGCACTGAAAGCCAAACTCGAATAGTGAAAAAATTAGCAGGTTTTTGTTTTTAAGTTTCTGTTTAATTCCTAGCTTCATTGAATCTACACCTGACTTCTCTTTGATATATATTTTCCTAAAAAATTTATTTGGACCGGAAAAAGTTATTCCAGAAATTCCTAATAAATACAATTTGACTACATTTTATATTTTTTGCAACTTGCCTTTTCATTTCAGCCAGTCTAGGAATTACATTTTCCAGGCTAAGACCTCTGCTGTCTAAATTGAAAGCACTTTCTCAATTAAGAGAAATGCCTGACCATCCTATGAACTCGAGGCAAAAGTCAACAGTGTTGCTTTTATTGCCTTTTTCTTATTACGTATAGAAGAAAAGTTGCAACTTTTCAGCAAAATAACAGCACAAATGAAGAATAATCAAGAGCCGCATGCTTCCTAATTTCTGGAAAATTTCCAGTTTATTTTTAGAGTTCGGTCAAGACGTATACGGCAGTTGGGCGAACGATTTTCCTTGGCCCTGTCCTGGCACCCGAGTGTATAAAATACATAGTAACTGCAGAAAGTTTTTGCTGAAAAACCGAATCAATATTTATGGACTGCAAGCACAGGAAGTAGCTAACAAAGCAAAGCGGCGGGCAAACAACGTCGATGAGAAGGAAAACGGGGAGGAAAAAGAAAAGCGGGAAGGCCAAAAGTTTTTGCATGAAGGAGAACATCGGTATAATTGGCCTCATAAATGGAGGGGCTAGGAGGGATTTTCCCGGCAGGATGGCAGGATGACTCGCTGCTGCTGCTGCTTTTTATCAGGATTTAATGAAGCGCAAAATGACGCCAGTAGCGCAGAAGGGAAGAGGACATCCATGGGCGAGGGCAGTGCAACAGGCTCTGTTGTGGTGTCCCAGTTTTTGCCTGCAACTCCCATCCTCGCGGCGTTTGTTAATTGCATTCGGAGCGATCTATCAAACGTTGACTCGCCTCGATGGAGCGGTTGTCAGGTTCCCCTTTATGTGTGTGTGTGCGTGGAACCCGAACGGCTTTCGTCTACATTACCAAAAGCAATCAGTCAAATATGAAATACTGACAACCGCAAAAACTTGACTGCAGTTGTGGCAAGATGGCCACGAAGGATGAAGAGAGCAACCAGCGGCGGTGGACTGGGGGCAGATGGATGATCCTCGCAAAGAGAGGTAAGAGGAGAAGAGCTGCTTGGGGCCCTGGCAAGACGATAAGGTAATGGAATTTCAGCTAACAGAAAAACAACAACTCTGGCAATAAAGCCAAGTGACACGAGTCCCGGCCAGAGTTCTCCGACTGTGAGTGTGTAGTTATGGCTCACGCACTCAAATTCTACAATATGTATACACTAGAGTGGATCTATATTTTCATAATTGAATTTATTTATATGGAACATTTAAAGTTAAAGGATATGCGGCTTAAAAAACATAATATTTACCTCCTTAACTTCTTCTAATTCAATTCGCTTTAAGTTTAAATTATGATAAGGCAGACTAACCTTTATATCATATCCAATATGCATTCCAGTACTTAATAGTAGGTATATTTATAATGTAAATTCCCCTTGAATATAACTCAGTTTTCGCCCACATAGCACATAGAACCACCCTAATATATATACAGATGCCAAGACATGTGCAAAAAGTGACTGACAAGCCACAAGCATTGTCCACACGTACAATGCTGTAATTGTGAAGGATGCCATCAAGTGGGGCATCCGCATTCTCGTCCTCGTCCTCAGCCTCGTCGTTCGTCGGCGTCCTCGTCCTCCCCACGACCTCACCCATCCGCCCCCTTGCTGTGGATAAACCACTGCCTTGTCAAGCCCCCCTTTGAGCCCCTATCTGTGTCCCTGCATGTGTGCAGTGTATTTTAAGCTTGAGCACTCAAAGCAAAAGTGTTTAAGCCAAAAAAAAAAAAAAATACAAAAAAAAATGAAAGATAGTGGCAGTAGCAGGCAGGCGGATGGCTGAGCCTCCTAGTTGTCCTAGTCATCCTGCCGCTCATCCTCGCCGTCTCAACGTCTCTGGTGACAGTTGACGGTCAAGTGGCAACTGGCAAGGTTCTGAGACCCTGGACCATGGGACGATAGTATGTCCTTTGACATTGTGTGTCATCAATTTTGAATTAATTTTAGCAATTTTCGCAGTTTTCGAACCCAAACTTTTCGCACAAACTTTGTGAAATGAACTTTTTTTCTCTAGCAATGCTGTTGCTGTTCCGAGTTGTTAATATTTTACGTGCACTTGCCACTCAATCCGGCTATTGGGGAGCTTTAAGATGGGGGTTAAGGATGGCTCGGGGTGCCAGACATTGAAATTTATGCGCCATTGAGTGTTGCTGTTGCTCAAAATGGCGAATCGCGAACGGCGAGCAACGAATAGCGCATTCAGCAATAAATTGCACGAGCATTCTCGAGTTGCATGCTCACACGAACTAACACAACGAGGGACGAGCGGGACAATTTTCCAACTACTTTCAATGCGCACAATTAGAGTGACGGCCCCCTGGAAAAGACCCATTTCCCGGACCCTCAAAAGACCCCTTCCCTCCTTCAGCAACTTGAGCATAAGTTGTCAGTTTATGAATGCATTTTTTTGCTGGTGTTCGACACAAACTCAGCATAAATGTGACAGAAAGGGAGCGATGCTAAGATAAAGAGAAAACTAAATATGATAAATAAATAAAAAAACAGAGATTTAAAGAGACTTGCATTTATATAATGCTTAGATGCAAATTAAAATATATTTTTAAGTTACACAAAAGGCTTTTTTAAAAACTATACGAAATAATTTAAAATATTTATAACTTTATCGAGAGTAAATTGAGGCTTTAATTTTAGAGATTATATTAATTCGCCTAACTGCTTATTCCGGTCAAAGTATTGGTGGTGTTGAAATGAACAAAAAATTACAATTTTCACGAATTGTTAATGTTCAAATCGTAAACAACATAATTAAACATCAAATTTGATATGCTATTACCTTATTTTAGGGAAAAATATTCATTTTTATCTAATTTGTGTTATAAAAAAAATATTTTTGAGCTTTAATTTAATATTAAATATTATTTCCCATACCATCCTAGCTATAAATAAACAAAGCGTTAAAAAATTACCTATGGTCCCATATATCGTTCAATTTCCCTTTTAAGCCGAAAATTTTTGAATTATTTCCCAACTCACCACCGGATTGGAGCCCATTTTAACGTTCTTGGCCATGTCCATCATGTCCAGGGCCACGCGCGCCATGCACTTGGCGTGATCCTCGCAGTGGTCGGGCAGCCCGGATACGGCCATGTACTTATCGCCAACGGTTTCCACCTGAAAGGATGAAAAGGACATGCCAATGAGTTCGTGCCATCGAGGGAAAATTGAGAGGTGACCCGAAAAAGGAGGCGAAACTGCATAGTTTTTGTGGCTGGGGTAAAAAGTGTAATTAAGTGGCCAAAGCCATAGCCATGCAATAGCCATCAGGCGAGGTGCATTTGAACTCTGACCCCACCTTGTACACATTCAGGTTACGCTTGGAGTCGGTTAGAGCGTCGAAGACCGTGTAGAGCTCGTTGAGCATTTTCACGATTTTCATGGCCCCGTCGGGATCCGTGTTGGCCGCACAGTATTGGCCAAAGCCCACGATGCCGGAGAACATCAGCGTCACGGAGTCGTAGCTGTCGAATGGAAGTGGAAAAAAATAAGTATGTGCCATAAATAAACAGCAGGAAATATATAGTAAATTGTTTGCATTTTCTTCTGGCTTATGGAGAAGCAATGCACACAGAAAATAAAGGTTATTTTTAACATAAACTGAATTTATTTGAAGTTTCAAGTATTAAACTATATTTCTAGGTCATTAGAAATTAGGATACATGTTTATCAATTTAATATACATATATTTATAAATTTTAAAAGATTTTTTTTACTGAAATTTGTTCTCTGTACATTTTTCCCATTGGGAAACTAAACGGAAATTGACGTTTTCTTACCGTTTTGGCGGCACTGGACGCTGATGTCGTAACTCATTGGCCACCGACTTTGGCAGCACCGAATAGAGCAGCCTGAAAAGAGGGGAAAGCGGAAAAATGGCAGCAAAGAATGCAGAGACATGGAAAAGTAATTTCAATTTCGCGCCTGAGAGAATGCCCGGTGTGCCATTAAGGAGTTGGCACACTGTCATTTGTCATTTGTCTTTCGTCGTTTGCCGTTTTGTTCTGTGCCATTTACCTGTCGGTCTTCTGCTTCTCGCTCTCTAGATCGCGGAAAGTCTGCTGCAGCTTGTCCGTCAGCATCTCCAGGTTCTTGGTGAGCTTGTACTCCGCCTCAAACTTCTCGGAGAGCAGCACCAGATCCCTGGCGGCATCATGTAGCGGCACATCCGAGATGTAGAGTCCCTTTCTGAGAAAAAAAAGGACAGGACACACACATTCCACATTCCGGTGAGTTCAAAGATATGTGAATATAGAAGAATGCGGGCTGTGGGTGAACTCAGAGGTGGTCTTCAGGGAGCTTTAGGGGACTAGAGCCACCAATAAACGTTCAAGAGCATATTTCTTTGATCATGCCAAGTAAATCCTTTTAATAATTTTTAATGTAGTTTGAGAATTTAAATACGAAAATTGTTTAACCAAACCAAAAAAAAAATAAAAAGAATGTATATTATAATTTCAATTCAAATTTGTTTAAACATTTCTTAAAGCCCCCCTCGCCAAAGCCTATTTCCTGACTCCGCCACTGACTGAAGCCGAGGAAAAATGACACGCATTTTGTTTTACTTAAGTCTTTGGGAAATGGCAAGGAACCAAATAGAAGCACAGGGCAAAATGAAATACGGTAAATCGGTGGGGAGTTGGTGCCTAAAAACACTTTTAATGTCAACCATAAATTCGGCTAGCTGAAGGCGCATTTATTTCAATTTGACTGCTTGCATAAAAACCCTGAGGTTATGGCTAATGCCACATTTAGGAGCTAATGTCCCATATTAGGGCGCCTGCTGAAAAATTAAACCAGCTAGAGGATACATATATGTATCAGTACCTTTAAGTACGGTAGTCAACAAAAATAGAAAAATATAATATCAGAATATTTTATTCTTTTAATTCTAAATAATAAAAAAAAAACCTATGTTAGAACCAGAACTTAAAAGAATCATTATTCCTCAAGAACATTCACAATCAATAGTATTGGGTTAAGCTTTTAAACATCATTTACATACTTGGTCAGATCGTCCAGATTCATGACACTCGGATAGCACTGAAACAGTATGCGATCCGTTTCCGGAATGTACATCATTTGTCCCTGCGGAGCACACAAAAGAAAACAGAAACAGATTATTTTCGTGGGTCGAAGGGTGAAACCATTACAATAAAATTGATTTTTATGCTGTATTTTGCGGCGGGCCTTAAGCAGGCATTAAGTTTAATGCCAACTGACGGCTGTGCGTAAGGGTCCATTTGTTTCTGGGATTTTCATAACCGTTCCACACACGGTCTTGGGTCGCACTCACCTTCAGTCTCAGAAAGCGCTGCTCGTGCCGGCTGCTCATGGCCCCCTGACGTGTCTGGAGCACATATATGGTGTTTATGTGGGACAGGATGTTCTCGAAGTTTAGCTGCAGGTGCGGCCGGATGGCCTCCACGACCTCTATCAGTGAGCAGTTCTCCTCGGCCACTCTGTGGAGTTCACGGAAAGAAATCACAGTTGATATCGTTAGGACTTTTAAGCAAATAAATATATCAGTTAATTAAGGAAAGTCAAGTCACCTGGGAATCACTCGGGACACGGCCTTGCCGGCCTGAACGATTTTCATTTGTCTATCGAACATCAGGTGGAACGGAAACACCTTGCAGAATGTGGCGGGAGATATGAGCGGCGCTGGACAGAAGGACAGATAGATTGTATACGGATTAGGCAAATAGCCAGAAAAACACCTCTAATATGAAGTTCACCTTCACAGAGGAACTCCATGTCATCGGGCACCTCATCTTTCTTGGCATCCACCTGCGACTTGGCCGCCACATTGATCTCCCGTATCAGGAACTGGACATGGTCATAGCGCTCGATGTCGTCACTCTTGTTCTTGAGTAGGCGCAGGCACTTCTGCTCCTTGTCCGGATCGCAGTCGAAGCTATCCTGAGCCATCGGGCAGGTGTTGAGAGCTATGGGCGCTTCTAAAAAGTAAGTAAAAAAAAAATTTATTTATATTTAAAGTTTCTTTTTTTATATAAATGCAATTAAATTTTGTATATAAATTGCTATTTATAAATGTATATTCGGTGAAAAACCGGTTTTATATGTTTTCTCACACTTTTTTGTGTTCAAATATTGTTCACTCTTTGATACGACATAGAATAAAACCATTTAAATATTAACATTTTGTTATAACCCAATTTATTTCCACTTTGCTGCCAGTCAAAGAAATCCTAACAAGCGAACATGACTTTGTTTTTCGTGTTAATGGGTTTTACGAAAAATAAAAAAAATAATTGATTAAAACCGCGAGGCAATAAAATGTAAATTTATTGTTTGGCTAGCTTTGCTAGTTATTAATTTTATTAAATAAAACGCAAGCATTTCTTTAAGCTATTAGTTTATCATTTAATATATATTAATTCTAGATGGAAACGAAAATCCATTAATTGGGGATTTGTAAAATTCCATTAGTGAGTAAACACATCTTTCATTCTGAATGATTTTTATTTTCCTGACACTTGAAAAACCAAATATTTATATTATGCGTTACCATTGAATAAATAATTCTGTCATAAACTAATTTACTTCCACTTTGCTGTCATTTCGAACAGGCAAACAGAGCCATCAAGTTTTATTAAAATCATAGCATGTCACAAAGTTTTTTCCGCTTTTAATGTGCTACACAAATAAATGAAAATGCATAAATAAAGCCGGGCAGTCAATACAATTTACATTTATTGTCATTCCAGCTCTGTGAATTCTGCAATATGTTAATCGCCACCGCCATTTCTCCCTTTCTATTTTGTTTTGTATTATTTTTTTCAGATTCTTTCCTGTGGCGGCCATTCCATTTACCTGTCTCGCTGGCTATCTGCTGACCATCGTTGTTGTTGTTCACGTTAGCGTTGCCGTTGTTGGCCAGGCCATTATTGTTGCTGCCGCTGTGATTATTGTTTCGCTCGGCATCCTGGGAAGAAGGTGCCAGGACAACCGTGGCCGCTCCTGTGCCCATGCCCGTCGCCAACGCCGTTGCATCAGCCTCCAGTTGCTGCTGCTCCCGGGCGATGGCCCTCTCCTTCTCGGCCTCGTCGATGGGCTCGCCCTTGCGCTTCACAATGTCGATTTCCACCTCGACGCCATGCAGCTTGGATGCAACGGCCTGTGAGGGAGATATGGTGTCAATGGGTCTTGGATTCACGAAATGGGAATATAAGCAAGCGCTCAGGAATACTTTAGTAAATCAAATTTGAGGTACAAAACAAAATCATTTCTAAAAACATTTCACACTTTTCTAGAATCTTGCTTCCTAATTCCGGTACCTTGTCAAAACAACTGCAAATGTATATTTTTTCTTTGAGTGTAAGATTTTCTGTCTCACCTTCACGATGCCGATGACGATGTGCTCGAGGCCAGGTCGTTCCGAGTAGTAATGCAACAGCAGCTCGCCATCCTTCTCCGTGCACCGGAAGGAGGGTGCCCGCATTCCCGGATAGAGGGTGCCCAAGTGGTCGTGCAGGGCATCCAGATTCTGAATAATTCAATGGAAAGAAAGAAAATTCAGTTTAAAAACGTATAAAATAGATTTAAATAACTTGTATATAATAAAAAAAGCTTTGCTAATGCTTTGTCAGATTCGGTTTATTATCTTCTCACTCTGTTTCTGACTAATTTTTGAATTTAAATGTGCACTCACAGTTAAAATAGCTTTAATCAGCGGGATAAATTAATTTCCGTAAGCTCTAGTCAAGTATGATAGTTCTCGGACGTGTTAAAATCGTGTTAATTAAATAGTTTTTATTTCATTTAAAATTTTTTTTGATTATTTTATGACATTGTTGATTTATTTAAGTGAAAATTGGCTCTTAAAGCTTTTTTGCATAAATACATACAAAAACCAAATTATTTTAATATAAACCCAAACAATGCTAATAATAGCTCTCAACTATTTTTGTAACGATGACCATTAAACTGTTCAGCCAAATTGATGACCCCTACACGTTTTGAGTTTTTCTCTGTGCCGTTTTGTTGTTTGTTGATGTTGCGGTGCAGACGAAAAAATTCAATTTCATTTTTCATTATGACAAAGGATTCGAGAGAAGCATTTGCGGTGAAAAATGTGGAAAATTGAAAATAAATCGAATGTGAGTGCAACAAAAGGCACCAAGGGAGGTGATTTCGGTTGGGTGTCCTGTGAGGACAATCCCTGGAAAACGGATATCGGAAAGTGGCGAATGGACCGGGGTGGGGTACCGGCTGAGTGGGCGATGTGTGTGCGCTCAAGCAAAATACTTAATGCTTATCAATGATGGCGATGTGTCGATGTCGATGTCGATGGCTGTGACTGAAACTGCCAAGGGAGCAGCGGCAGCATGAAAAATGACTTCGACGGTGAGCAAATGCAATTGGGCCGCAGATGCATGGGAAATGAGTGTGAAATGGCATTCAATTAAGTTAACTATAGGGCTGTATTGAGTAAATAACGCAGTACCTGTAGGAAATCCCGTGGTGTGGCTCCCAGCACTTGCAGGATCTTATCGTAGCCGGAGTCCTGGCAGAACTCGAAGAAGGTCTTGCCGAACAGTTCCAGGATGTCGTCTGCGGGTATATCTGTGTGTGTGTGTGTGGTTAGAAGGACGATAAGAGAAGAGAGATATTAACGAGCTTTAATGGCCCGCACACACGTGAGCAGCTCGTCGTGGTCATAATCTTTTGGCCAAAACATATGCTTTGTAACAAGAATAAGAAAAGAAGGAGAAGCAATGGAACATAAAGGAAATATTCAAGCAAAAATAAATACATATAATAATATAAAAATAATTGAACGTAAATTACTAAAATGTACAATTAAAAATACTCCTTAATATATGCATTACTTTCAAAATTAAACGTAAGGCATAAAAAGACCTGTAAAGATACTTAAATTGATTTTTTCTGATGGATATTTTGTAATTAAAATATAAAAATTATCTGACTTAGAATTGTGTCTATTAAATATCATTTTTTTTCACAGTGTACAGGAACTAACTACTTACTGAGTATCTCGACAGCTGCTCCAATTAGATTGTATGTTATTTCATCGTCGTAAATTTGTCGCACCAGAAACTGTCCCTCCATGCTGACCATGGCCTTTTTTCTGAATGCCGAGCCAAAAATAAGCAGCCATCAAAATCGAGTCAGGCGAAACCGCAAAATGGAACGGCAAGGAAGGGTTTTTCCAGCGGGTGGGCAAGGTTCGTTGGAGGCGGTGACGTTGGTGGGCGTTGGAAAAAAAATGAGAGGGAGAGTTGCAAATACATTAATTTTAATTAAATTGCTTCTGTGCTCGTGAATTTATGAGTGAGTGGCTGCCATTCCTCCTGCCTGCCTGTGTGTATATATGGGTTTGGACATTTTCGGTGGGGGAGTTTGAGCTTTTTGCCACTGGAAGCTGCTGCCCATATGGCGGTCACTTTATATGCTCTTTCATATTTATGTTTTTAATTAAGCAATGAAGACAAAATAAAGCCCCTCAAATGAGAATTCTCGGTCAGACCTTAAAGTGCGGGAAAGGGTCTCGGTTTTCTATTTCTTTTTAGGCTTTTTATTCCTTTTTATTCTATGAAGGGTCTGAATAAGTTTGAATAGAAACGTTGGTTTTCTATTCAAATTTGTTTTTCGGGGAACTGCTTGTATTTAATTGTATGCATACAAGTTTAAGCTATAAAGACTTTGTTTATAAAACTCTGTCATGATTAAGTATTACTTATTAGTTATGTTTAAAATTTTGTATCATTAAACATTAATTTTACAATCTGTTAAATAATAAATTAGATAGATTTGTATTATAATTTATAATGGTAATTATTATACAATAAAGTTCGTGCTATTGTCAACACACTATTTCTTGGAAACCCTCGAAAGGAAATAATCAGAGAGAATGCCAATAAATTGTGCAAGCAGTTCACAAACTTCCGGTTCAGTTGCTTTGGAGTTTACTTGGAAAAGCAGTTCATCTTGCACATATGTGCACTTCCCGCTTTTCCTGCTAACATTCTTTCCCCTTCCTGGTTTCCAATAAAACCAACTATTTCTTTTCTTCCTCGCCATTAAACTTAAGGGCTTTCAGCTAAAAATCCTTCAAGCTCTTACCAAAAGTTAACAGGATCTTAAAGTCAAAAACTTGGCCGCGATTTGCATTGAATAACAATAATAGAGGAAAATGGAAAATGCCTTTGGCAGGCTCGCCCGCTGCTTTCCTTTTTTGTGAACATCGTGCAAATCGACTTTATTATTTAATAGAACTTGAGCCAAGCTGTTACCAAAACAAATTGAATACAACGTGCCGGCAGTGAAAGTATTCCCGAGAAAAAAAAGGCTAGGAAAGCGGGAAAAGCGCCAGCGTTGCAGAATTGAACATGAAAATCGAGGTGGCAAAGGGTGGCCAGGGGCGAAGCTAGAGATGAGAAAAGAAAGTAATAGAAAAGCAGATTTTGTACGTGCGAAAGTTTTTCCATTTTCCCCCACGCAAAACTTCTGATTTGTCGAGTAAGTGGGCGTGGCAACGTGGCATCGCCGGTGAGCAAAAGTGAGACCAAGGTGGCCTGGTATTTCATTATTGCTCATTTCAAATGCGAGCTGCAGCCGAAGGGAAAAACCTTCGCAGATGTTGTAGGATTGCGAAATGTGTCGACAGCTGTCGCAGAAATGTGAGAAATATTTGCACCCGTCGCCTGATTGAGTTGCATTTTATTCCCTTTTTCCTTTTCTATTTAATCTTGCAATTCCTCATACACTCACACACTCGGATGCGTATTTTATTGTGTGTGCTGAGTTTTAATTTCCTGAACTGGCAGCGGACATTGAATAGGAAACCGGAACACGAAAAGGCGCCAGCAGCATCCTTCCAAGGCGATTTCTGCATATTACACAACGAAATGGAAATTGATTTTCACTCTGCAATTTATTATTCCATGAAATATGGCGTGCGGTGAGGTTGGGAGATGTTCCGAAACTCAAGCGCAAGATTTATGCCAAGTGCATGCATAAATTTTACGGACCCGAAAGTCTGGCTCCACAGCTCCTTAAAGGCCTTAAATGGCCAGTGAAGTGGAGGTAAAGATTGCAGCTTATTTTACTGAAATTTTGCTCCTTTTAATTCTGTTCCTGTGCTGAGGAAGGGCGGAAGCTTTTAGCATCATCTACAGACGGTCTATAAGTGCTACTATCTGCTTCATCGCCTGGCGATTTAATTTCATAAAGTCAACACTGCCACGGCAAATGTCTATCATTTTTATTGCGCCAACAGGGCAACATTTTGTGCCGTAAATTAAATTATCCCGCACGTTTTACCTGCCGCCCAGCACTGCGTATGATTGATTTTTATTGATTTAAATGTGCGTGAGAGAGTGTGTGTCTGTGTGTGAAGCTGAGTTGTGTCTGTCTCAGTGCGCTCTGTCTGCGTTTGGGAGCGCCTTTTGATCGACAACTTAATTGAAAAAGTTAATGTGCGTGTGCAGAGAAAACGAAATTTGTCCATTGGATTTGGGCACGTTTCGGGCTCAGGTTTTTTTTGCGGCGCCCCTAATGCAATTTGTCATTAACTCCCTGAGCGGGTGCACACAGTAAAAAAGTTTGCCATTAAATTTCGCACATTTGCGGCAGCATAAGCATCAATTAATTCGTGCTGTAAAAATTAATTACGTACACATGCGGGTAATTTATATCCTTATTATTGCCATCCATCCCATGGCTGGTGTCCTGGCCTCCTCTGGCGTATTGCGTATACGCCACGTGGCCGCACTGGCGCGGCAAATGCAAGACGACACTTAGTAGCATCCTCTCATCGCTTTCATTACAAATTCAATTTCCGCCCCGGACACCGTCCAAGTTTACCCTGATCGCCATCCTGCCATCCTGCTGGGATGGATGCTTGCCGCCCTTTAAACTCATTTAAATATTGTTTACGCTGTGACAACGACAACCAAAGGCGGCCGAAACTAAGTGGCTTAATCTGCCAAACGGCGAGAGCCGCCAAAAAAATATGAAAACATTTGCGCCTAAGTAGCAACTGCCCCGGCAGTTCGTCCAAGTGTTTTTGTTTTCATTCTCGCCCCGCGCTATTGGCCGTCATTGTTGGTTTAAGTTTCACGCGCATTGCCTTTTCAGGCCCAGCCATCAAATCGAAAGCAGAAATATATAGCGTATATATATTTGGTTTATAGCAGTGCTGGCGAACGGAAGATATAATTTTTTAAAGGAGTTGGAAGAAGAAAGCCAAACATAGGTGAAGATTTTAAATGAATTGGGTTATATTTATAACATTATAAAGAATGAACGAATAGAAAAACATTAAATATTAGAATAAGAGCAGAAAACTAATTTCATTTCAATGTTTACCAATACTTCTAAGGCCAAACTGGCATCACTGGTGTAAATATCCCCGGTCAGGCCACTGCTTTGGTTTGGAAGCTCTCGCGTGTAAATATTATTATTTAATATGCCAATCGCTGGGCCAGTCCCTGCCCACGCAGCGGAGCCGTAACAAACCGAGAGAAAGTGGAAAAAAGGGAGAAATATTCTCACTCAGAATGCTCAAAGCGTGGAATTTACGCGCCACTGACACGCTCTCTAACTCTCGTTGGCCCCTGTATACCGAGTCCCCGAATTCCCACAGGTCCTCCTCACATGACTCTCGCTTTTTATGGCCGGGCATTAAATCGCTTTATTATGAACTACTTGTTGACTTTTGACAGCTGAAACTTTAAGTTGGCTCAGTAGCGTGGCAATGCCAGACCGCAAAGTGCGTAAAATCCATAATCAATCAGCTAATTTCAGCCTGACTTTTCGTGCGGCTTAGCTTGGAATTCTTAATAAGTTCTTTTAGCAGTTGAACGATGAGCCTGCCCGCATTTAATTGCGGTTTCCAATTGCGTCTTTAACTCGGCAAACAGCCGACAGCTGTTTCTGACATGCACCACAAAGGTTGGAATGTGGGATGAACATGCAACTGAGGAGGACAGACAATTGTGGTTAAAATTGTAAAATAATAATTATTATTCTAATTATCAATGAGAAGTTATTGATGAAGTTATTGATAAAGTCATTTTTGATTTAATTTATACACTTTATGCTACCTATAGTCCACTTTAAGACTCTCCAAATTTAAAATATAATTCTTTAGAAATCCTTAAGTCCTATTATTTTTACCGCAACTGTTTGTGTGCACGTTATGCGCCCACTGAAACCCATATACACACATATGTATATACGTACTCAAACTAACCGACATTAGCGCATTTTCCTGGCAGGCACTTAGCCGAAGAGCAAATGGCTGCAGAAACTCATCCAATTTGGCCTTGCTGCAGTGAGGTGAGAACGGATTCTTGGCCTAATGCACTTGGCTTAAACATGCCGGCTAAATGCTCCCAAGCAGAATATAGAGTATTCCGAAGTCACCGCTAAAGACGACAAGTTGCATTGGAAAATTTTCCCAAGTCGCTGCAGCAACCGCCAAGAAAAAGTACCCAGTCGAGGAACGGAAACGAAATAAGGTTAAAAGCCACTTAAGACTCGGGCAAGTTAATGTGGCACATAACTCAAGTGAGTCACATGTTTTATTGTCCCCACTTCGCTTAGAGGACGAAGTCCGCCGAACTGTGGGCGCCTGCAGCTCGCAGGAAAGCAGGGCCAAGCTGGGACTTGGCCAGGGTCAAGACGAATTAGCCGTGAGCATAGCATTGGTCTAAAGCCAGCGGCGGAAAATTAACATCGAAATTACAGTTATTGCACATGGGGGACAAATCGGAGAAAATTAGCCGGGAAACTGCATGCGGGATGCTACAAAGCGTGTATATAGAATTTAAACTATATTTCTTTTACCTTGTGGTGTCAATATTTTGGTATGCCTATTTTTAGTTGGACATATATACATCACTGTTTTGTATTGTCTTTAAGGCTGCCGAAGGGTGTTATTTCTTGCATAAAATACAGCA
>VNJU01000026.1:0-16936 GCA_008042675.1 Drosophila seguyi
CAGTTCTTCCTTATAAAAACCACCCTTAACAGGATTCCCATTTAAATCTTCCAATAAATATGTTGTTAAATATGTATTTTTATCTTTTTAAATTCGAAAAATTTCAACATTCCAATTAGGTGTGTACGATTTCTCAAATACTCTCTTATATTTCGAAATGCGAACATTATCACCAATTTTCCTGCAAACATTTTAACAATGTTGTATACCGTTTTCAAGATATGTTTTTCATTGGTAGTGTTCACATCGTTAGGTGCCATTTTTATAGTCCTGTGTATTTTGTTGTTGTAAAATTCAATTAATCTCCTGTACATATCAACCCATTTATAGGTTCCATTGGTAGAAAACTTCTTCCACATGAGTTCCTTTAAAGTTCTGTTAAATCGATCAACAATTAAAGCCTTTAAAGTACTTGACGTTGAATAGTGATTTATTTCATATCGATTCATTAAAGCCTTAAATTGTGTGTTAAAAAACTCTTTGCCGTCATATGTTTGCAGATTCTTAGGTACACCACGCCCAGATATTAAATTTTTTTTCATTGCTTCAGAAACATATTTTCCAGTCTTAGATTTTAGTGCTTCACCCCACAAAAATTTGAAAATGTGTCAATTACTGTTAGCAGGTAGCGATATCCATTATTTGAGGGAGAGTATTTTCCCATTTCTACCAAGTCAGCCTGCCATAAACAATTTATCCCCTTTGTAACGACGGATAATATGTTTGCGTGCCGCAGCATGTATTTCATGTATTTCATTATACTATACTAAAGTAGAATATAATTTTAGCCTCTCACAATGCAGAAATGATCGAAGTGATCTCATTCAAATTAATTTCCCGCTGTTTCCGAGGCTATTAATAGACGAAGTCGTTCCACTAACTCATTTGGATCGTCCCAGTAAACATAATTAGGCTTATTTATCTCAACCGTCATGAAACCAGAACCAGTTACAACATCTGTTTTGCGTTTGTGCGTAGACTCGGGGACGTCTAATTTAGCTAAAAGTGGTTTAATAATTCGAGAATATTTTAATGCTCTCGTTCCTTTCACTTGTCCATTGGGTTGAAAATTTCTTGGATACACATTAGTTTTTAGCAAAATATCTCTGTATACATTCTAATCATTTTTAGTGTAATTTTTTGGAAGATGATGAAATATTAAAGAATATAATCCGGTAGTGAACAGAAAATTTTCTCCGTAATCAAATTCAATTGTATTGTTCGATATCTTTATTTGATTATTTCCCAACATTAATTGACCAGTTCCATTTTTGTATGGTCCATATCTCTTATCCAAAATGTGTTTCCGTGCTAGTTTACTAACATTTAAATTTTTTGAACCCTCTTCAAGCAAAGCTGGAGATATGTGGGGTGAGTTGACAATACACTTGATGTGTGAGCAGGCGCTTGGTTTGATAATCCAGGTGATGGTAATACAGGCGATTGATGATCTGGTGGTGAGAATGATGAATCATAATCCATAGCTGGTTGTGAGTAAAATTGATCATTATCACTCTCATCATTATTAAGAATATTCTCATAATCATCATCCAATGATTTATGGTCATCATATTTAGGTGTTGAATTTTTGTTAGTTGCAGTATAATACGTAAGTTTCTTTTTTTTCATATACGGTGTTTTATACTCATTATCTAGTTCAGTTTTATAATTTTGCTTGTCTTTCTGTTCATTGCATATAATTTCTTATTCGTATTAACAATTTCATTTAGTGGTTCAGTTATTGGTTTGAATTTTTCCTCCAAGTCCAGAATACTCTGAGTTTTAAATTGTTTCAACTCCGAAAATGTCATTTTTAAAGCATTTCAAGTTTTGTTCAATTGGGATAACATTGTTTCATTCATTCTAAAGAAATTTTTAATTATTTCAAATCGAAGAATCGAGTTTGATTATTTCACTCTCAGGGTTGTGGATGCACTAAGAAATAATCAATTAATCACTAGAATATATAGCTGATATGATAAATAGACCTGGTATCAGCTAATAATAGGTCTGATTATCAGACCTGATCGGATAAACAGACCTGATATCAGCTCCTAATAGGTCTGATTATCAGACCTGATCGGATAAACAGACCTGATATCAGCGTCAGACCTGATCGGATAAACATACCTGGTGTCAGCTCCTAATAGGTCTGATAATCAGATACTTTGACTAAAAAAAAGACGCTGAAAAGAAGAATTTTCACAAGACTCGTTTCCCATTAAAAATGTGTAAAATTTTTGTTTTTGTATGTTCATTTATATATTATTATTTTTTGTAATTTTTTTTATTTATAAATTCTTAGTTATTAATCATATTTGATCTTAAGTCTACACGCGCATTACCATCATCACTTTTAATAATGGCATAATTTTGCGGTGAAAAGAGGTGAAGCAAATTATCCTCGATGTTAAACCTATCAGGGAGGTAAACAACGAAGTTGGCAAGTTCAAGCAAAATATTGCTGCCGAACTTGCCAGTCACGCGTTTGGCTGAATTAATATTAAATTCCATGTGTGTTGGCAATTTATTGTAGCTGAGCCTGCGTTTAACCCTACAAGAGTTAAAGGCGAGCATCAGCGGGTCCTCCTCGATGTCCCTCAAAAGGGCATCAACGTCTTCCTGTGTGACACCAGGAGGAAGGTTTGAGATGGTGGAGTTGGAGCTGGTAAAGCTGGTGTCAGAGATGTTCGTCGAGCTGGTAGAGCTGGTGGAGTTGGAGCTGTTATACTGTTGCATGGCTGAGTTGATGATGGTGAGGTAGTTGATGTCGATGTCGATGTTGTTCTTCGTTGAAGCTGGTGACGCTGAATGATATTTTCCTAGACGATGAGCCTGATTTTATACCCAAAAGAAGCTCATTCCCCACAAACTTTTGGTATGCAAAGAGATTTCGAGGATAGACAGTCTAGTAACTCAAAAGATCAAATTCTCCAGTTCAGTCCAGTGGAGGTTAGAAAGAAGGTCCTATGAATTGCAGTCTAGTAAAAACTTGAGGCATAAATGCCCGCAGTTAAAAGTACCAAATTTTCAGAAACGATGGTAATTATATCTAATATTTTTCCATAAATATCTAATTACTTCTAATGGTGGTTGTAAATTTCCAAAACTGTTGTAGTATTACGAGTCTGGTCCTTTCTTGTAATCCGCTACCCAATGCGTCCCGTCTGATGTTGAGTCTGCTAAATTTATTATTCCGGAATAATGTGGAAATTTGGGAGTCTCGTCCTTCATGTAAGCTCCTCGAAAATTTTTAATATTTTTAAATGCAAACTTTAATATACCAAAATTGGATAATGCTCTTTTGGGTAGCTTATTCAGAAGTCTTTTTGGTTGCAATTTTTCATTTTATTATTTTTTTTAAATGAAATACCATAACCTTTTCTGTAAGGTTGTAAATACAGTCCCTCCCCCAACGCTACCGATTCCATTTTTTTGTTCTGTCTCTTGTTTTCCTCAAGTTGTGCCTTTGCCATCCTTGCATTATTAATAGATTTAACAATTGCAGCGCTACCTGAAGCCAAACTACCCACTGCACTAAGGGCTGTTAAAATAGGGACCAGTGGTATAAAACTTCAAATTTTTGGGATTGCTATGACCCGGGGAACAACCACATTCTACTTACACCCCATTGAATTAGAAATGACATTACGAGAGTTACAAACCTCTGGCCGAGGGAGGAAAGCTTTTAAAAGTATTCAGCAGAATGACAGTATAAAAATCTTTATTATTCAATGTCTTCGTCAGAGTTCGTATTGGCAATCCTCCTTGTTGCTGGGTCCGTCTCCAAGTAGCCAGCGAGAGAGGGGGCATGTTGACTCACCGAATTGGGACCAGTGTGACCGGAGGGAGGAGGCATGTTAACTCTGGGTCGGTCTTGTTTCCAGTGTAACCGGAGAGTGGGCATGTTAACTCGAGCAACTTTTACTGCATTCAATAAGTAAAGAGGTTTATTCTTTCATAATTCAATGCATGCCTTTTTTTATAATTGAACTAAGATATTTTTTACAGCTTTCTTTTTCTGCTGCTTTGTTCCCATACCAAATTGTTTCTTTAGCTTCATCATGTTTGTCACAAAATATGCTGCCGCTCTCTCACTAATACTACTATTTCCCGCTTTTAAACACTCCCAAGCCCCGTCAATTAAAGCCGAGTCTGCTTTATAACGTTCACCCAAGTCGTTGCTATTCGAAAAGGCCAAATCGTGGATGCGACAAGCTCCGTCCAATGGGATTATACCTCGGTCACCGCGAGCTAATCGTTTTTTTAGCTTTGTACCAAGTCCACAGTAATTGTATCCTGGTATATGCGCCTCAAAGGGTAAAGTGTTTATTAAATTATTTATAAGACCAGTACCCCGTTTGAGCTTTTGGTTATGACTGAATACATTATAAAAATGTTAGCCCATTTTATATCAACCTCAATTAAAGATTGATTCTTCTTGAATGAAGTACTTTTCTCTAAAACTTGCGTTTATTTACACAAAATAAAAGCCTCTCAGTCAGAAACATTGAAGGTTTTGGTGATGGTAAGGGTACACATCTACGTCATAGCTCTTTGTTACCAAACACAATTAGAGCTTTAATTGTTGGACCATCCTGTTCGGCGGGGGGCGGCTTAAACCTGCAATGCACTCGATAAGTAACAACACGAAAAAACTTTCGGGGCTTAACGCGACGTGCGTGTGCCTTTATTTGTGGAATCGTTAATTGGAACTAGAATACATAAAAGTAGGAGTCTTAAGCCTAGCTTGGAAGAGCGGATTGAAAGCTCTATGCCCGAAAGTCCCGTGGAAAAGGGAGAGAGAGAGAGCGCGTGTACGGGATCACACTGCCTCCGGAAAATAAGCGCCCTTTGGCGTGAACATTCAGACGGCCTTGGCTCGGGAAAGCATTGTATACGCTGAGCGCTCGTCGACATGTAGGAGTGTATGGTGATGCTGACCACACGACTGGCATCGGTCGTCACTGCGGCAAGATGCCGTGGAATGGTGGTGGGCCAGGCAATTGACGCAGTATTCCTTATCGATGACAGCTTGGAGCCGTTTCTGAGCGCTAAGCCGAGGAAAACGGTTGCACTTCCGAAGAGGATGGTTCCCTTGGCAGACTCGGCATGGGTAGTAGTCACTCGTGTGGAGAACGAGGAAATCCTTGGGATCGGATCGGATACGGTATCAGGAGGAATCGGAACACTGGATGAGCAGTTGCTTGGATGCAACAAAGTGTGATGCCGACCGTGACACGTGCCACACTTGTGGACGCTTGTGCAATTACGGAGTTGATGACCGCTTGCAAAGCAATTTGAGCACAACTTTTTTTTCTGGATATAATACGTACGATCCTCTATCGTCATCTGGAGGAAGCGTGGACATATACGCACTGGATGGTTCTCTTTTGAACATAAATCACATCCTTTGGATATCTGAGCGATCCTCGTACTGACGGATTTTAGTATTTGTGGCGACACGTCGGAGGGTGTCGGTTCGGACGGATTGTGGAATTGAGCTTCACCACTAGTCTTGGCATTTAAATAGAACAACTTTTCGACAGGGGTCAGCGCAGGATTGTTTATATAGACCGCTGTGAAAAGGTCTCGGAAAGTCGGCCAGCGAAAATAATCGCCCGAGAAAATTTCCGTATCACACGGAGGAAGCTGACAGCCAGACTGAAAGGAATTTTGGGTTGCAGGGGATTGGACTTGAGCTGTTTTGAATTTGAATATTATAGTTGCCGAGATGTGCAAATTAACTGAATAATATTTACTTAGCCGGAAAAATATACGGTCACACTAATACGGATATGGATGAGCACTTGTATTTCTAACTTTATTAGTTAGTTGGAATTTATTAAAAATAACTTACGAATTATTTTTTGTGCCTGGACTTATTTAGTTGACCTCTTCTGTATTTGGCATAGAACTGTTTTCGGAGATGAGGCGTGTGTGTGAATATGTTATTGCATTAGCCGTTTGCCAATGCAGAATAGCGTAGACAACGGAGGCGGAAAAAATTGCAAAAATCGGAGCGTCGACTTGCAGTATGTATGCAATTTCAATGTGTATATGCTTGCCTATGCTTACATGTAGCGCCGCTTAGGATAGAGCAGATGAGAGACAATAAATATATAAGTTGGATGTAGCTCAGCTCAGGATAGAGCAGAGGAGAGACAATAAATATATATTATGTTTATTTGGATGTAGCTTAGCTCACGATAGAGCAGGGCAGAATAAATAAATAATTAAGTCGGCGTTTATGGGCCGTGGGTTTTGGGCAGATATTTATTAATAGGAGCTGTGGACTGTATATTAGATTTTTGTTTTGGAAAAATTATTTATTATGTTAATCTAGGATAGGAATAAATAGTTATTATATATATTTTTTAATTTTCTGGGTAAACTATTTAAATTATTAAAAATACCCGTGCGTAAGTATGTTTATTTAATTTGGTTTAAATTATTATTATTATATTATAATTAACAATTGTAGATCAGCGGAGTGGACTGTATTTGACATGTGTAGGAAATCCGTACATAAGTAGAAATAAATGCAAGCGGAACACAGTGAACTACGAGCAATTTGGAATTATATTCACTGTGGCTTGAATTCGGATCTTTAGGTAAAGAATGAAGTCACAATTATTTATTTGGAATAGGAACTTATTGGCAGCCGTAGTGTCGGATCAATCGGTCTTAGATTTAGACAATTCGTACAGAGAAGTTAGATGAACGGAGTTTCGCAAAACCGAACTTTATGACCGGCAGCAATAATATAATTGTTATTTATCTTGTGTTAAAGCCACCGGAACTGCTGGAGAATTAAATATCCGGTTCGGTAAGACCAAATGTTCGGCGGGGGGCGGCTTAAACCTGAAATGCACTCGATAAGTAACAACACGAAAAAACTTTCGGGGCTTAACGCGACGTGCGTGTGCCTTTATTTGTGGAATCGTTAATTGGAACTAGAATACATAAAAGTAGGAGTCTTAAGCCTAGCTTGGAAGAGCGGATTGGAAGCTCTATGCCCGAAAGTCCCGTGCAAGAGGGAGAGAGAGAGAGAGCGCGTGCACGGGATCACACTGCCCCCGGAAAATAAACGCCCTTTGGCGTGGAAAAACTAATGTTATTGAAAGCCCAAATGGATTAAAATTTGAAAATATTAATATATTTTCAAAGAGTTTGTATCAACCTAAATATGAGTATTTGGAAAAACTTCTCGAGCCCATACGAGAAATGGGGTATTACACATTTTCATCGAACGAGAGCGTTTTATCACCACAAGAAACCAATAATAATTTTATTATGATATTTGACGATGTCGCCACAGAAAGTTAAAATCAAATACGAAGTTTTTTCTCAATGGGACGACACCGGCATGTTGATTCATTCTATTTATCTCAGACGTACAGTCACGTACCGAAACATTTAATTCGAGATAATGCAAACTTTATTATAATGTTTAAGCAAGATGAGTTAAACATGTGTCGAATACATCGCGATCATGTGTCCAGTGATATGACCTTTGATTCATTTATGGATATATCAAGAAAGTGTTGGGAGAATAGATCTGGGTTTTTAGTAATCTCCAAGGACGATGATATAAAAGCTGGGGGGTATAGAAGAACATTTGATCAATTTATTGTACTTGAATAAATAATATTATAAGTATAATGAGATTAATAAATAAAAAGGAACAGTTGAGAATCCATCTTTAAAATGACTACATCACTTACAATTGCTTTAAATGGAAATACATCTGTGCTAAACGAAAAATTTTTTTCACAAATTTAATGAAAACGTAACTATGAATGCGCTTTAATTAATTTTATACTTTAAACTCTATCCCGAACGTGGACAAGGAAAATAATATATTTCAAATTGAGAATAAAGTAATAGACATACCTGAAGGCTCATATAAGTTTGATGAAATTATAAAATATATTATTAATAAACTTAAGGAGTATGACCTTCATGATAGCATAAAAATTAAATGTAACACCAACCCTTTACAAGTTCAAGTTATTACCAAAAATGAGACGGAATATTTCAATCATGAACGATCAATTGGTCGGTTATTTGGATTTAATAAACGAAAATTAAGACCACATGATAATGAAGTTTACATCTCGGATAATCCTGTAAATATTTTAAAAATAAATTCTGTTAGATTGGAATGTAACATAATTAGAGGATCATATGTGGGGAATAGACCAAATCATGTGCTTCATGAATTTGGAATAAATGTACCCCCGGATATAAAATGAACATTACACCAAGAAATTTGATTTATTTACCTGTCAACACCAGAGAAATAAGCACGCTCGAAATACGGATCACTGATCAGGACGGAATATCATACTTATTATCCATATCAACAAAACTTCAAGGCAAATGATGAAGTCCGTATTACAATTCAGAACCAGGATTTGTATGTCTTGCCATGTGAGAGTTTTCTCCACTTTGAGGGAACACTTAGTAAAATTATTGAATCAACTACAGGAGCAAGTAGTACGAATGGTGTCAGTGGGCTGCTTAAAAATAACTGCATGGCCTATTTTCTCGATGAAATAAGATATGAGTTGAATGGATGTAAATTGGATAGAACACGTTTTACTGAAATTACAACAACTATTAAAAACTTTCTATCAGTCGGTCAGCAGAAAGGAGTTCTTTATCGGAACGCCAAAGTGTGGGAAAATGATCTCCCTTTCGAGAGGGGCGTGGGTGCGCGTCCAAAGGAATTCAAAGGAATTTACTTTGGAGTTTTCCGTTACGAGTTTAGCACCCTTATTCGATTACACCCCTTCCCTTTTTTATATGAGGATCGTGAGTGAATGTGTGCCCTACGATCGCTCAAGTCCGGGTTCGCTGTCTCGCGTGCATTTACAAATACATCCCGTCTCTTTTTCAGGTAAATGGTCTGGGTGAACGTGCGTCCCAGGATCGATGGAATGCGCCCGGTTCAATTACACCCCCCATCCCTTTTTTAGAGAGGATTCTTGGTGAACGCACAGGTGCAGCCCAGAATCGTGGCGGCGCGGGATCGGTCCTTCTGAGATCGCTGCGGCGCGCATCTTTTTAATTGCACCCCGTCGGGTCGTGGGTGAACGTGTACATGTCGCTCGTGGATAAACATGCACATGCGGGATCGCTCGGGATCATAGGAACCCTTTTACATCTCGCGACCCTAATTTATTTCATCTTTATTACCCCCTCTGTTGGCAGGTTGACATCTAACCCTAATTAATTGCATTTTTATTTAGCTAACCCGACACCAAAGGTCCGGAAACCCCGGTTAATATAAAACTAATCCGTTTTAAATTCTGAAATTAATTTTTTGAATATCTGTCCATTAGCAAAATGTATATACCTAGCGTTTTTGAAACTGCTTTTAATATTTTCCAAAGTTGAATCCAACAGTTTAGGAATTTCAAATATAGATTTAAACATAAAGCTTAGTGGCATTAGAATAATGCAAATTTTTTTACTACCTAATGTAGGATTTCCATGAAATGTTATTTCTGCCATTTTTTCATCAATTAAATTTGATTTTGGTTCTTCATACAAATTTAAGCTTTTTAACTTTTTAATAAGCATATGTTCAGTACTTATATCATTAAACGGATTCTTGCAAATGTTTAGAATTTCCCTTAATTAGTTATTAATAGAGTTTTCGCTAAAGCAGCCTTATATCAAGGTGACAACAGATGAAAATAAAGATTGCAATTAAACTGCATAATTTCTAGGCAATGAACTTTTGTCATATAAACTTAAAGATATTTTCAGTGCTTCAAATTTTAATTGACTAAAATTAAATGGTATATTTTGTCAAGCCGTTGATCCATCTATTGGAAATCGAATAAGTCACTCATCTTTACATGTTAAACTTTCATCAGGAATTAGTGATTTTTCAATACGTGTTTGCTGATTAGTCGATTGAGATGAGTGAATATTTTGTAAATGGTTTTTAAATTTGGCAAAACTTGTAAATATTTGATTACAATTATTTTGCACGCAGATTACTTCAAAAAACTTTCCAGAAAGCATATGAACATTTTTGAAGTCTGATATCAGCAGACTTGGAGTATTGGCGCTTATCTTACATTTAAAACAAATATACAAGTTGATTAATTTGTATTCAAATAATAATTAAGTGCACTCACATTCGCATTTTTCCAATCATATTTGGTTTCGATTTCAAAAAATGTTTTTGGATGAAAAGCCATGTTGGCAAATTTTAAATCACACATCAAGGCTTTGAATAAAAGAAACAAATTTGGGCAAATTTTAATCAAAGTGTACAAAAAATGCTTTAAAACTATATTTTTGGCCTTCTATTATAATAAATGGCTGCCAGCCTTCCCTTTGTAAATAGTACTTATTTACTATTTCGTCGATCCTTAGGCGAATGTCGTTAATGGTTTCAATTTGAAGCACAAACGACTGCTGCGAATCCGCAATTGTGAGTTTTTTGCTTATTTTGTTCTCGCTATTTTTAAAACGCGAAGAACATGGCAAAACTACACTTAACAAAATTGCCACCAAAAAGTCTTGGAGATCTAAAATATAAAGATCTACAACCATTTAGTATTAAAGAGTAGTATTAAACAATAGATTATTTTGACATACTCCAAAATTAATATAGTAATCTTACCAAGGCAGCTGCTTTGGAATGAGAAAGTTTGTTCCAGATCTAAGCGTCGCAAGAAGGTTTTTTCCACTTATCGCATACGTCGGCCCAATCTGATGAGTACCTATGTAGACAAGCTTTGAGTGAAGCCGCAACGGATTCGTCTATTTCTTCTGGTTTTTCAACGCATATGGAATCAGTTTCATTAATGCTTTCTTCGGTCTCAACGTGCTTAGACCGAGAATTCTTATACCTATTGTGGGAATGGGTCTTGCATCACCGTTAAACCGAACACACCACAAATCATCTGTTTAGAGGAAGGAAGATTGACGAAGAGGTGAAAAAGCGAAGAAAATTACGACGAACAAACGACTACGAACTATATTAAACCAAGTTAAAAGCTGTTCAAATTCATATTATAATCTAAACTACCTTATCCGAG
This sequence comes from Drosophila seguyi, assembly GCA_008042675.1. Lineage (NCBI taxonomy): Eukaryota > Metazoa > Arthropoda > Insecta > Diptera > Drosophilidae > Drosophila > Drosophila seguyi. The sequence goes on from VNJU01000026.1 coordinate 11,067, forward strand.
CTATACTTAGCACTATTTTTCAGTAATAAAACTAATAAATATCAAATAAAACAAAACAGTGGGATTTACCTTTAAAAACCAAAACCAATCCCACACTATTGTATAGTTTTCCACTTGGATAGCCTTTTTTCGAACGTGGAATAAAATAATAATCCTATATAAATAAATAAATAAAATATATAATAAAACAAGAAGGAAAATAACTTCGGCGTGCCGAAGTTTAAGTACCCCTGCAGTAAGTAGAAGAAGAAGACAATATTTCCGAATTTTTCTCGGGTACTGACATAAGATAAATGTTGCAAGCGAAAAATGTTGCGAGCAACAAAGTCAAACAGATATATTCCTATGGCAGCTATATGATATAGTGGTCCGATTTTGATAAAATAAAAAACGATATTCTAGAATAATACAAAATGGCCAGGTCTAAAATTTTATGAAAATAGTTGAAATATTGGCTTAGTTAGGTTTTTTTCTCAAAATTTTCCGATCGGTCCTATGGCAACTATATGATATAGTTGTCCGATTTTGATCAAATTAAAGCCGAAATTCCAGAATAACACCAAATAGTCAGATCTAAAATTTCATGCAAATATCTTTAAAATTGGCTAAGTTATTATTTTTTTCATTAAAATTTACCGATCGTTCCTATGACAGCTATATGATAGAGTCGTCCGATCCGGCCCGTTCCGACTTATATAGTAGTGAGAGCATAGAAAAGACTAACTGAAAAGTTTCATTCAGATAGCTTAAAAACTGAGGGACTAGTTTGCGTAGTAACGGATGGACAGACGGACAGACGGACAAACGGACATGGCTAGATCGACTCGGCTGTTGATACTGATCAAGAATATATATACTTTATAGGGTCGGAAATGTCTCCTTCACTGAGTTGCAAACTTCTGATTAAAATTATAATACCCTGCAAGGGTATAATAATAAAATAGAATAACAAAGATAGCATACAAAAATAGCATTTGTAAATATAAATTGAAACCCACTACCGTACCTGCATTGGCTCTTCTGATGGAAATAAATACAAAATTTCATTTATCAAAAGTGGATAATGTTGAATTTTAAGTTGTACGTCTGGTGAAATAGCTTTCTACTATTCTGTTTATCACCCAATCTCTGTCCTGCGAGGTTAAACATTTGTTTTCCTGAGCTGACTGTAAGAGCGACCTACCGATCTCGGTTTGAGAAAACGTACGGAGGTCTTAAGTATAAAAATAAAATAATAAATAAATCAACTCAGTAGCATAAATTAAATATATTACTTGTTTTAATATAACTTTTCGTCTGAAATTTTAACAAGCATATATACATTAATTCTCCGGTAATCGTAATTTTTTATATCCTTGCAGGGTATTATAATTTGAGTCAGAAGTTTGCAACGCAGTGAAGGAGGCATTTCCGACCCTATAAAGAATATATATTCTTGATCAGCATCAACTGCCGAGTCCATCTAGCCATGTCCATCTGTCCGTCTGTCCGTCCGTTTTTACGCAAACGTGTCCCTCAGTTTTGAAGGTATCTGAATGAAACTTTGCAGATGATAGTCTTCTTTATGCTCTCACTACTATATAAGTCGGAACTGACCGGATCGGACGACTATATCATATAGCTGCCATTGGAAGGATCGGTAAACTTTAATGAAAAAAATTATAACTAAGCCAATTTTTAAGATATTTGCATAGAATTTGAGACTTAAGCATTTTGTATTATTCTTGAATTTCGGTTTTAATTTAATCAAAATCGGACAACTATATCATATAGCTGCCATAGGACCGATCTGAACTAAGCCAAGTTTCCACATATTTTCAAAAAATTTGAGAGACGGCCATTTTGTATTATTCCAGAATTTTGATTTTAGTTTTATCAAAATCGGACGACTATATCATAGGAATATATATAACTGCTTGGCTTTGTTGCTTGCAACATTTTTCGCCAGCAACATTCTGCACTGGCAACATTTATTTTATGACAGTACCCGAGAAAGCAAAAAAGTCAGAACATATTTCTTCTTCTTCGTCTAATTACTGCAAGCGTATTTAAACTTCGGCATTCCGAAGTTAGCTTCCTTTCTTGTTTTCGATTTTGATTTGGCCAAAATTTTTCGATTTCGGTTTTAGGTGCTCCGGTTCGCGCAAAATTTTTGCTATCGTTTTGCTATCGGAATGTTTAATTTACTTACTGATTGATTTGTGCTTTCCCTTTATATAGTAGCTCATCGCATACTCGAATTAAATCAGAAAATATTTTTTTACACACATTTTAAGACATGATGTTAACTTAACACAGATGTTTAAACAGTTTTCCACACAAGAGAGCTGCCACATTTTCCACAGTCTTAATTCCGATGTTCACAATTACTTTCTAACTGCATTTTAACTATTAAAGTAATTAACTGAACTAGCAGTATTTATTTACAATATTTATGTCCCTTCTTTAAATTCATTTAAGAATTCATTTATATTTTATAAGGTCTTTTACCAGCCTGTTTCGTTTTAGCAACAGTATGGCAATAAGTTCCGGCGAGTTACTTATCGAAATTTGGCCAAATCGAAAATTCCTTATGCCGACGGCAAAATTTGGTTTGAAAAATTTGAGGTGGGGTCAGAAATAAATTTTTTATAAAATAACTACATGTCAAAATAATCTTGTGGTGGTGTGTAATAAACATCAATAAAGCACTGAGTATACTATTTATTTCCCCTTAGTAAATAAGATTTAATTTGATATAAAAAAAGGCATTTACTTTTCATTTTAGCCAGACAAAGGTGCCCGTTTTACAAATCGAAAAAAATTTTACGATTTTGAAAACCGAAGCACCGATTTTTCGATTTCAAATCGAAATCGAAAAATTTTACGAATTCGATTACCGGAGCATATCTGTATATTTTTATCTTTCGCGCCTACTAACACCTAACACGAACAAGCACGTTCTTGGTGTCATACGGGCCACTTGAGTGTACTGATCGTAGTGCATCAACGTCCAAGAAGATATGTATAAGTTATATACTTTCTCCAACGAAGGTCTCATTGTGACCCGAGTTGATATAAGGAATCAGTTCGATTTTGAACACAAACGAGTGAAAGTGTATTTCTTGAAGTAAAAACTAAGTCCACCAAACTCCAGCAGCTCGCCCTAACTTGTAACTAGCACACATTGGAAGAAGAAGAAGAAACACTCGACACTGGTGGCCGAGAAAAAGAAGATACTGGCAAGATTAATGCAGAAGGACACCAAGATGACGGATGACTTCCAAATGGTTAAGCAAATAATGGTTCCGTTCTCCGCTACTAAAAATAAAAAAGCATTTCAATAGATTTCGAAAGAGTATGCAGAGGTGTACATTATAGTGAAATTTTTCAATTCCGCTGTGTCAGAATGCTGATGAAACCAGGAACAGATGCAGACCCATTCGCAAGGGAAATGCTCTCGCTGAAGTGAGAGGAAACATACGCTGCTTTAATTGTTTGGCACATGGTCACTACGCTTCATCTTGTAATGCACCAAAGAGCGAAAGACGATCTTTTCAGCTGTAGATCCCTCCAGCCTATGATATATGATTGTCATATATAGGATGGCCAATAACTAATCCGAGGGTCGTGGGAGAAACCAACAGCCAGCTAATACGAGATGAGGAGGAGAACAAGACGTTTATCCCAGTATTTAATTAGGTAGGAGTAAATTTTTCACTGATCAGGGGCCAAATACTAATATGACGATCCTTTCTGCCATGTTTGATACCGGCAACGCCGTTAATTTAATCCAGAGAACACAGACACCATTTAAAGAGTTTAATGACGTATTGGCCATAACAGAATATTTCGTTATTAATGGATTTTAAATCAAAACATTTGGACAAATTTCGGTTAAACATAATTTTCAAAGAATAGAAGACGAAATCTCATTTTTTGCCCGACAATTATGTCGCAACTGAGGTTCTTTTAGGTAGTAAGTTATTGGAGAATTATGGAATAAAAATTATTTTTAAGGATAAAATAAAGGAAGAAATGAAATTTATTCGTTTTTCATGCAAATAGAAAAACCGAACACAATTTAATTAATTTAAATTAATTTCAGTGTATTTTAATGCAATGCAGGCCGTCAGCCAGCAGACGGACAGGGGGACTAACAGGTGAGAAATCACCTGCCGTAACTGTTCGTACCGTTGGAAGGGCGACTATACTCTCCCCGTGAGGGCGGCTGGAAGCAGGTCCCAGTAGGTCATGTCTCTGCTGAGGATGCTGACGAATTGTAGTCGGGCGGGGAGAAGAAAACTCCTGCCCAAAAAATCACCCCAATCCAAGGTGGAACAGCATATGCCGAGGGATGCATGTCCGAGGGGTGCTTGGACGCTAATATGCGGACTCTGGTGGACCGGCCGACTCATCAGTTTTAACTAGGCTTACCACGGTATGCGGGCTCTACCGTGGCGGACCATCCCCGTCCCAGCACACTCGTGGGACCAAATATGAACCAGTCAAATACAAACAAAAACGAAGGTGGCACTAACTCGAAGACGCACAGCGGTCGAGTGTATAAGAAGGAGGAGGAGAGCTCTTCAGAGTGCCTCCATCCGGGGACCAGTGCTACTGGTAAGGGCGAACCAATGGGCCCGCCGAACAGACGTGACTGCAGGTGGCTCCAGAGGCAACCCCTCTCCAGGAAGCACGGCCCGGCCGCAGAGGAAGAAGACGCTCTACCAAGAGCGGAGAAGAGCGGCCTTCATCCTCGCCCGTGCTAATCCAGCCATGGAGGCAGACCCGGAGCAAGCGGGTCTCATTAAATGGGCGAAAGGCATTCCAGCCGGAGAAGGCGGGGAGGGCGGTTGCCCCCAACGCCCAGCAAGCCGGCGCTGACGTGGGCAGAAGCGCCGCCAAAAGCAAGCGGTCTGCGGAGGTACAACCGCCGCAGCCGAAGCGTTCCCGAGTGCAGCCCCAGCGGTCCTTCGCCGAGGTTACCGAGGGTAGGATCCTGATTGGAGTGGTGGATGAGGGCTCCAGTGATGGACATATCCCGAGGTACTAGTGGCGGTGGATTGTTGGGGAACTGCACAACAGGTTTGTGGAGGAGCTGTTGGTGTCGGGTGGCGCGCTGCCTCGTTGCGAGATTGCCAGCTGGCATCAAGGAGGAGTGAAGGTAATTGCGTGCGAGGACGCCGAATCGGTCACCTTCTACAAGAGAGCGATCGCGGGATTGGGAGAAGTATTCCCAGGCGCGAAGCTCGCGGCTGTCGACTGGGACAAGATCCCCAGCAAACCCAGAGCCAGGGCGTGGCTATCGCATAAGCCGGCGGAGCCTGAGAAAATTCTCAAGCTTCTGCAGCTGAGCAACGCCGACATCACTGTGGTGGAGGCTAAGAAGCAGAATGTCTCTGACGTTTCTGCAAATAAACCTCCACCACAGTAAAGCAGCTTCCGCTGCCCTACTTGTCCACCTGGCGAAAGGTGGTACCGATGCTGTTCTCATCCAGGAGCCCTGGATCTGTGGCGACAGAATCTGAGGGCAGCCGACTATATGCTGTACGCAGCCCCAACAACAGGTAAATCGCGAGCCTGCATACTCGCTAGGAAAGATTTAACTCTTTTCATGCTTCCCAATTTCAGCAATGAAGATTTCACAACAGCAGATCTACAGGGACCAAATGGATCCCTCCGGATTAGCTCAGCATACCTGGGACACGACCAGGACCCCTTCCCTCCAACCCTGAGGCTAATCACCGAAGATAGCAAAAGGCTAAACCTCGGTCTCATCATTGGGTGCGACGCCAACGCCCACCACCATCAGTGGGGCAGCACTGACACCAACGACAGGGGTGAGTCTCTTTTTGATTACATCCTTTCATCCAACTTGCTAGTGGGGA
>VNJU01000036.1:0-10620 GCA_008042675.1 Drosophila seguyi
AATGAGAATTATTTGAGAGGCCGATCAGGTCTACCCAAGATGAGAATAGTTTGAGAGGCCGATCAGGTCTACCCAAAGTGAGAAGAGTTTGAGAGGCCGATCCGGTCTACCAAAGTGAGAAGGGTTTAGAGGCCGATCCGGTCTTCTAATTAATGAGAATTATTTGAGAGGCCGATCAGGTCTACCCAAGATGAGAAGCTCGGGTCGGTGAACCGATCCGGAGAATAAGCTCTACTACGCTACGACTACTGGGGTGAGTTAGTTACCGTCGTGCTGGTTTACCTCTGCTTCCCTACCAATGCTCCTTGAGTCCTTGAGTATTTCCTGTTGGGGACTTGTCGCTGATCGCCTCGCCGACTGAATGCCCCCTGGAGGGCTGGGGTCCGCTTTATATAGCGGTTCGGTGGGCTGTGGTGTGCCCGCCTATTCCAAAGGGCTTTAGCCACCTTCAGTGTGCCCGCTCCACTTTTCCCAGTGTGACCCTCCATTTCCCATCACGGCGCGCGCGCGTGGCCGGTTTGAATTTAAAATGGGTTTGTGTGTTGGTTTCTTCTTCTTTGTTTTGACTTCAGTTTATATTTCTTCCTTTATCTTATTTCCCTTACGGCTATCCTTATTTCTAATTATTTATGTGCGCGTTCGGCGCGTCACAAGTCTTCCAGGCCCGCCTCCAGGGGATCAGCCGCCGTTGGGAATTCTCCCTAGAACCCATAAGACTCTCGCCCCTCATTTTGCCCACAAATAATTCCCGACGTCTTGGCCGTCCTGGTCCTCTGGTCGTCTTAGTAAATTATAAATTTCTGTGAGGACCTCTGGGCCGCTGAGGATCACCCCGGCCGGAGTCGCTTCTTCCAAAAAAATTATTTGACTTGTTGCAGGGTTCAGTTCTCATAGGACCCAAAACAGTTTTATAACTTTGTTAACACCAACCGTAAACCGAGGTCCGAGGTGCCCGCGAATTGCGTTGCGTTGGTCAGACTTCTCCCGTACCAGATACTCCAGCGGCACAAGTCCAGCTATGAGATCGTTCGGAATGCGCAACCCATTCGAATAGCGCATGACCGTACTTCGACTCGACACTGCGTATGTAGGCTTCGCATACATCAGCTGGGAGGTGACGACGCTTGCCAGCAGCCTCCTGGTGTTGTGCTTGGGCCCTCTGGTGTTCACCAAAAAACTGCTTCGGCGACGTGAACTTCGGCTGTTTCCACCAGTTTCCGACTAGATATGAGGAGAGCCTCCGCCTTTTGTGCGGCTAGCTCTAGGCCAGCGCTGGAGAGCCAGGTTTCGATGTCCTAAATCGCTTCTGCTGAAGTGCGCTCCTCCGCAACGACGACCACGGCAATGTCGTCCGCGAAACCCACGACGGTGGTGTTGCTGGACATTGGGAGCCGCAGAAACCCGCCGTACATGGTATTCCAGAGTAGGGGCCCCAGCACGGAGCCCTGCGGGACTCTGACGGAGACTTCGCACGCCCTGGAACCCATGTCCGTGTCCACGGTGAGCACCCTATCGCTGAAATAGCTCCTCACTATCTGTAGCAGGTTATCTGGGATGTTCAGGTCAACGAGGCACTCCAGCATTCGGTTCCAGTCGGAGGTGTTGAAGGCGTTCCTTATGTCTAGAGTTACCACTAGACAGTAGCTCTTGGAACCGCCTTTCCACCTTGTGCCGGATATCGCATTCTCTGCTATCGCCTTGACCGTCTCAATGGCGTCCAACGTCGACCTTCCCTTCCTGAAGCCAAACTGTCTCGGAAAGAGGCACCCGGCCTCCTTGATCGCAGTATTTAGCCGTGCCACTATTATCTTCTCAAACACCTTTCCAGTGGTGTCGTTGAGGCAGATTGGCCGAAAGGAGGATGACTCCCCCGGCGGCTTTCCTGGCTTGGCGAGTAGCATGAGCTTCTTCCTCTTCCATCTCTCCGGGAAGGTCCCCTCCGATAGGCACTTGGAGTACAGGGTTGCGTACTCCTTTGGATGCAGCGCGATGGACAGCTTCAAACAGGGTCCGGGCCTGGTGTCTTCTTGTGGCGTACTCTCCTCCCCTTGTCCGGATCATTTCCCCTTCGGCCGGCTATCGAGTCGCTCCACCAGAACACCGGCTTCTGGTTCCTTCGACACGCCCCCCTCCGCCGCATGCTCCGGTCGCAAGCAAGCTCGAGGTGCTCTGCCATACGGTTTCCCATTTCGTTGTCTCTATCCGTTGCTTCGACTGCCAAGCCCCCCAGGGTGCTGGCGAACGCTTGGGTGCACAACGTGCCCGGTCACTACGCTTTGCTGGGTTGCCGTACTAAGCGCGTATCTCTTGTCGGCTCGCCAAATGAGCACAGGATCGCCCCATGGTCGCTACCCGTATACGCGTCACTGATTCCCCATGTGGCATTTTGGGCAATTGCAGTACTCACATAGGTCAGGTCGATGAACGAGGCTGCTCCAGCTCGGACAAAAGTATGTCGTGCTCCGTCGTTCAGCCCGTCCTCTGACGTTAGTTGAGGTGGATCCTCATTCCTGTCCCCAAACGTTGAAATCGCCTCCGACTACCACGTTGGGTCTCCCACGAAGATCGCAGCTCAGGTCGTCCAGAATCCGGCAGAGCGATCCCAGCGGAAGGTTTGGCGCCAGGTAGCAACTATAGATCCAATAGTCGTCCACCTTTGCCCTCACGAAACCATCAATGCAAAGTTGCATTCAGGTAGCTTCAAAACTAAGGTACTAGCTTGCGTAGAAAATGATAGACGGACAGACGGACATGGCTAGATCGACTCGGCTGTTGATGCTGATCAAGAATATATATACTTTATATGGTCGGTAATGTCTCCGTCACTGCGTTGCAAACTTCTGACTTAAATTATAATACCCTGCATGGGTATATATATATTTACTTATATATCGTCACTATAATTTAAGGCTATTAATGTTATTACTACTAAAATAAATAAATTTGATGATCGAATGAACCGTTTTTGTTTTATTGCATTAAAAAAAAAAAAGTTACGTGGCGGACCCTGTACATATATAACATTTCATTCCGCCTTTTAAAATTTTTAATAAGTTAACGCTAACAAAAAATTTTATAATTATAATGAAAAAAAATATTTGTAGATATATTTAGGCATACGCTCTTGTTATACCTGTTTCTGCTTCTGTTTCCTCTTCTTAATTGCAATTCTCTGCTGTGGTTTGATGGAAGATCCTGCTGCTGGCGACCCCACATCCTTGGACGCGGCGTTTGCGCTGTTTGTAGATGGTGACGAAACAGCAGCGGTAGAGGCAATTGACGAATTGCCCGTGTTTCCGGCGTCTATGCGGCTAACTGTCACTTCGCGTTGCTCGCCACAGAGCCACTGGTAGCGAGGCTTGTTGCGCGTGAAGCGCAAGTACTTGTACTTGATCATGTGCTTCATCTGGCGCTTCATCGTGAGCACTTTAGGCATGCGCGACCAAGTGCTCCACTTTTGTATGCATACGACACTCGTCTCCTCTTTACATATATGTTATACATAAGGAGAGCGATATGTGCTCTGGCGGCTACTCCGTCTATCTATAAGCCCTTATAGATATACCCTATGAACATTCAATAAAAAGACATCAAAGGGAACAGTTGTCCTCTCCAAACCAAGCTAATTGTGTTATTCCTTTTCCACCTTTTTACAAGGCGACCGTGACTAGTGCAAGAATTGCACCGGACACATTACCTAGGACTACCTGGAGACCTCGAGACTTCTTACGGCTGCGGCACAAGCGGACACTTAAGGCACGAGTGCGACGAAAATGGCGGTACTAGGCCACAACGAAAAGAACCATAGCCAAAAATATAGTTTATAGTTAAAAAAAATTATATAATCATCGAAGGAGGATGGCGAAAGTTTTAACACGTAGACGAACAAGGCAAGCAGTGTGTAGTGTTCGTAGATTTTCACGTAGACGAACAACGCAAGCAGTGTGTAGTGTTCGTAGATTTGCAAACAACGAAAAATTAATCTGCTACAGTGTGTAGTGCGTGTAAGTTTAGCTGACCCAACAAGTCACCGTGGAAAAGGTTATAAATGAAGGTAATGCCAAGCATGGATAATGATGGTAAGTTAATTAGAAGGAGTCTGCTAGAACAGGCGGGAAACCTCTGGTTTGGATCCCAGTTTAACCGCGTAAAGCGAAAAGTAAAAAGTTCTTTTGAACCCACTCAGTGCGTTTACTTTGGACCCATACTGAGGGCTCCAAACGCATAATCTATATTCTATGGTAGGCCGAACATAAGAAATATGTATATATATATAGAAATAAATAGATATTGTACTCTGGAGTTAGTTAGAACTTCGGGCAGATCGTTAATAAATAATGTAAACAGCAGGGGACCCAAATGGCTTCCTTGCGGGACGCCAGAAGTAACCCTGAGAACATTAGATAGATGTTTTTAAATAGGAGCTTTTGCGTCAGCCATTCAGATAACTTAAGATCCAACTAAGAAGATAAACCGAAACTCCCATTAGATGGAGTTTCCGAACAAGGAGAGAATGGTTGACAGAATACAATGCTTTACTTGAATTAGTATAGATTACGTCTGTCTGAAAGTTTTTATGGAAGACCCTTATTATGAAGGAAGTGAGCTTCATAAGATTAGCAGTCGTTGCACAGGGCGTCGGCACAATACCTAAGCACACAGCCGGGTATTTCCCCAGGCCCTGGCAAATAAACGGGCTTAACACGGAGAAGATCTAAAAGGATAGAGCTTTCGCTTAAGGGGGCAAATACACCCAGAAAAATTTTTTTTCGAATTTTTGTTTGTTTTTATTTTCTTAAAGTTTGATATCTTAAAAATGGCTGGTCCAAGTTTCAAGTCAAACTTCGAAAAAATTACGAAGTTATATCCAAAAAAGGCACGTCTTCGTTCAAATAGCGCCATATATTGACTAATTTTCAAACGCGTTTTTCTTGAAACTATGCTTTCCACGTTGGTACCAGAAATATCTCAAAAGCCATTGAACCAATTCACTTGAAATTTTCTGTGGATATTCCTTCCCTTTTCCTCAGGACCTCAGGACTGAATCCAAGGGTTCTGAGGTCGACTGGCAGAAAAGATTCGGTACCCGAATGTGCCGCGGGAGGGCCCGTGCCCTCGGTGATTTCCGTAGTGTCCCCTGGGGGGTCTCAAATATTGACCCCTCAGAGCCCCATTAATTTATCTGCCCAGGGTGTCAGGCCCGGACTACCGGCCGATATTGGTAATGCAGACATTCAGTCTTTATCGCCAAAAGCCCTTATAGGTGTCCGACCTACGAAACAGATTTTTGTTTCGCGGCTCTCCCCTTCTCAGACATCGGAAGATGTAATTGCCTTTATCCAAGCCAAAACTGGAGCCGAAATTAACAAAATAAAGGTGGAAAAAATCAAATTTTCTTATGACAGGGACATTTCGTCCTTCAAAATAAATGTTCCAAACGAACTCTTTGACACAATATGTTCGACCAAATTCTGGCCTGAATACGTTGTCGTCAAGGAGTTCGAAGCTAAGAAAAAGAAACGGCGGCCTGTAGGAATAAGTCTTCCCAGGCCCGACCAGACCACTGCGCCCTCTACGTCTTCCGCTCCAAAAGACTAACAAATCCGCTTTCTATTTCCTATCGGAAGGCAGGAGGTTTACGTAGTAAACTTCCCAAATGGTATTCTAATAGTCTCTCATTTGTTTCTCAGGTTATTGTGTTCACAGAAACCTGGTTAAAGCCGGAAATTCTGAACTCCGAAGTTTTTCCAGCTGTATTCACGATATATAGGCTGGATCGGCCTATCAGACGTGGAGGTGGTGTTCTCATAGCGGTTGACTCCACTCTAGCGTCTGAATTAATAACTTTCGAGGAAGGCAATGATGTTGAATTCCTTTGTGTGAAGCTATCAGTCAATGGCAGCTCTATTTTTATTACTTGTTCCTACATTCCTCCTATGTCGGAACTTCCTATTTATTGGAACCATCTTACCGCAATTCAGATGGTTTCCAATCGACTTTCGGATAGGGACCATTTAGTAGTTCTTGGTGATTTTAATATCCCAGGGGCATTTGGTCCTCAACCAATTCCTCCAATACACTTTTTACCACTACACAGCATGATTTTATTTCTGGCTTGTTCGACGTTTCGCTGTCTCAAGTCAATCATATACGAAATTCCCTAGAGCGCTTGCTTGATCTCTGTTTCGTCTCAGACCCTGCCAAAGTTAGTTTAGCCAGGGCGGCGCCGCTGACGCTACCCGAAGATCCCTATCATCCTACTTTCGATGTGACTATCGACATCGGGACTGAGTTACAGAATATTTCTGATCGTCCAAAGTTCTGACTAACTCCAGAGTACTCATGTATGCGGACGACGTCAAACTTTGCGTGCAATATACGGATGCCTCTTGCCAGTCTGATTTACAAACAGATCTTAACAATTTTCAAACATGGTGCAGTGCAAACCTATTAAACTTAAACGGCTCTAAATGCAAGCTTATGACATTTTCTCGTGTCGCTTCCAAGCTTCCAACTTACACGCTGAACTGCTGCTCTTTGGAAAGAATTGCTTAAGTTGACCATTTAGGTGTCCATCTGGATCCTAAACTTGACTTCATTGATCTTATTTCATGCATGGTGAATAAAGCCAGATGTGTGCTTGGACTTATTAAACGTTGGTCGAAAGAATTCAATGACCCGTACGTTACAAAATCTCTATATATTTCTTTAGTTCGTCCTATCTTAGAATATGGATCTTGCGTTTGGAGCCCTCAGTATGAGGTCCACAGTAAACGCATCGAGTCGGTTGAAAATAACTTCTTACTTTTCGCTTTACGCGGCTTAAACTGGGGTGCAAACCAGAGGTTATCCTCCTATTCTACTAGACTCCTCCTTATTAACTTACCATCTTTATCTAACCGTAGAACCATGCTTGGCATTACCTTTATTTTTAACCTTATCCACGGTGACGTGGAAAGTGCTGACTTGTTGAGTCAACTTAACTTTCACGTACCGAGTAGAAATACTAGATCCTATATTCCCTTAGTGCTGCGCCATTGTAGAACGTCCTTTCAACTGCATGAACCCTTTAGAGTCTTATGTGCAAATTATAACGATTTGTACATAATAATTTCAAACGTAGATAGCCTTCCTAAACTAAAAACATTAATACTGACCCACTTAGCACGCATGCAAGCAACAATCTGGCAGCACGCCAGTAGTTAATTTCTTGAATTCCTTTTCTATACTTTCATCTTTCGCTCCTACTAACACCTAACAAGAACAAGCACGTGCTTGGTCTCATACGGGCCACTTGAGTGAACTGATTGTAGTGCATCAACGTCCAAGAGAAATATGTAGTCTTTATCGTAGGATTTTTTTATAAGATTTTTAGTTTTTTTTTTATTGGGAAAATAAGGACGACTTTTTTTATGAAAATCGCAACTTTAAGTTCAAACGATCGGCATTTTGTCAAAAATCGATATTTCCGAAATCGGCTATGATAAAGACTAGATTAAAGTATCTTTTTTGATAATCTATTTGGATTTTTAATTTTGGATGATTTTTGGGGTAACGGTATCTGGTACCGACAAATTTGCTTACTTGACAAATTTGCTACCAAGTAAGCGATATCTGCAATGACAAAGCATTGTGAGCATGATAAGCTCAAGACCATACTCAAAGCAGGAAATTTCAGCACCATGAATGGTGTGATTGAAAAATATATACACTGCTGCTCTGAAATGACCGGCAATTCGAATAGTGTGTTATTCTGTAATAATAAAAGAACTTATCGAGGTAATAAAAACCTAAGAAATTACCACAACATAGGTAATGGCCGAGGAAATTATAATAACCATAATAATAATTATAGATGCCTAGGTGGAGAAAACAGGGGACGCGGCGGAGGTTACTCAAGGGGTTACTCAAACCAAAATAATGGAAATAGCGTCCAAAATATTCAATCGAAAACCCACTAGCCCCCTTGAGCAACAGTAAAGCTGTATAAAATTAATTGTAAAGTTCCAGCCCAATATAAAAACACAGCACTTTGATTTGGTATTTTGTAGTTTTAATTTAGTTCTCTTGCTCGACTTATCTGTTTGAAGATCTCTAAACGAAAGGGAAGAAACTCAAAGAGAGTAAGCTCAAGTGAGCAGATATGAGAGCGCAAGTATGAGGATCAGCTGTGTTTATTTTGCATCCCTCATTTAATAGGGGTATTCTTATATCATTTAATAGGGATATTCTTACACACCTCCTCAAAATAAACATAGATTATACTTTAAAACAAACTAAATACAATGTTTAAACTTCTGTACATGATAAGCCGAGCATTCTGGGGAATATTACAAAAATTAGTCCAACATATGTTGCAAAGGGTTGGGGAAACCCAGATAAAACCCAACCAGACCAATATAACATAAATTTATAACAATATTAATGTAGTAGATATTAAAATAAAATTGTATAAAAGAAAAAGAAAACAAAAGATATTCATTATTAACTTTATATATGTAAATAAAGTAAAATAAGCTGCATATATAAGAAAAAGAAAGAAAATATTTATTATTAATTCCGTATAAATCAAATCAAAGTAATAGGGATATTTTGTAATATATATCCAACTCCACATCAGTTAATAAGTCCCATTTGATCTCTTAATGCGATAAATCGGGGTCCAGGCAGGGGTTTCGTCAAAATATCTGCTAGTTGGTTTTCTGTAGAAATATACTCAATAGCTATTAGTTTTTTGTTCAACCTGTTACCTAGAGAAATGGTATTTAATATCAATATGTTTCGTTCTCTTGTGGCATGTGGGATTATGAGCAATGCTTATATAACCTTGGTTGTCCTCGAAAATCTTTATAGGTTCCTTACATTGCAATTTTATATTTTGCGCTAAAGACTTTAGCCACATTGCTTCTCTGGTAGCCTCAAATAATGCCATGTACTCGGCTTCAGTTGACGAAGCTGCAACAGAATTTTGTTTTTTCGTATTCCAGTAAATAAGGCATGAATCAAACATTTTAAGTGCGTAACCAGTAGTACTCTTCCTATCGTTCTCACTTCCAGCCCAATCTGAATCCACATAACCGGTAAATACATTTGTGTAATTAACACTTTTTGTAAGACATAAGCTCAAATTCGCAGTACCTTTCAGATATCTCATAACCCTTTAAGACATTGCCATAATTCCTTATTATTCTTTACTGTATATCTACTTAATATACCAACGGCTGTACTTAAGTCAGGTCGAGTACAAAGCATTATGTACATCAAACATCCAATGTCCTCTAGACATGGTGCTTTATAAGTTTCATCTAGATTCAAGGCCTCATAATTTAGTTTATTCGGAAGCGGAGTACCAACTGGATTACAATCATACATACCAAATTTATTTAAGACATTATTAATGTAAGCAGTTTGACTTAGTTCAAGTTTACCTTCACATCTATTTATTTTTATCCCAATAAAATATCTGATTTCCCCCAAGTCAGTCATTCTAAATTGTCCTTTTAAATAGTCCTTAAATCTGGACATCGTATCTAAATTTGAGGTGGCTATGACCAGATCATCCACATATAATAACAAATATATATTTTTATTTATGTCTCCTTTATCAAGTAAATAAATACAATGATCTGCAGCACAACTAACGAACCCAGCTCCTGTTACTATTTTCTCAAACGTCTCATACCAACATCTGGCATCTTGTTTAAGACCATAAATTGATTTATTTAGTTTACAAATTTTGTTGTTATTACAATCTAAACCTTGGGGAAGAGACATATAAATTTAATCTTTTAATTTCCCATTCAAAAACGCTGTCTTTACATCCATTTGGTGTATCTTGAGATCATATTGATTTGATAAGGCTAAAATGAATCGAAAACTAGTTATCTTCGCTACTGGTGCGAAGGTTTCGTCATAGTCAATTAAATATTGTTGTGAGAAACCACGAGCAACAAGCCTAGCTTTATATTTAATAGGGTTGCCCGACTCATCCTTTTTTATTGTAAAAACCCACCTACAATTTATAATGTTTTTATTATTGGGTTTCTCAACAAGAGTCCAGGTTTTATTTATAAAATGAGAATCAAGCTCTTCTTTAATGGCTTGTTCCCATTTTAGCCTGTCGTCTCTATCCTTTAAGTCATTGTATGTATTAGGTATGTCATTGAAAATAGTTTGTGAATATAGCAAACAATTATATAAAAGTTTATAAGGTACCGGTGGCTTATCTTTAATTCTTTCGCTTCTACGAATTTCAGAATATTCCTCTAAGCTTACATTTTGTTGTTTTTCAATATCCGTACTATCATTTGGGATATATTCGTAAACATTTCCCATACTTTCATTCTGGGCTACCAAATCCGTACTCTCTTTCGGGATATTCTGCTTAACACTTCCCATACTTTCATTTTGGAAACATGTTTCAATATCCATACTATCTTTCTGGAAATCACTTTTATTATCCGTACTATCATTCTGGTAATCATTTTTATTATCCATACTATCATTCTGGAAACCACTTTCATTATCCATACTATCATTCTGGAAACCACTTTCATTATCCATACTATCATTCTGGAAACCACTTTCATTATCCATACTATCATTCTGGAAACCACTTTC
>VNJU01000044.1:0-15250 GCA_008042675.1 Drosophila seguyi
ACGCATCTCATCCATCGGCGAAAGATCGATCTCCCTCGAAGGTGATAGGCCACTAGGTTTAATTCCTATACTGGGTTTCAAGGCATTAGTTTAAACAAAAGCGGTAAAAGAGACATTCTGTTTTGCTATTCTTTAAAAGTTCGTTCTAAATCATCAGAGGGTTTTATCGAATATTTTCAGCTCATGCCAATATCAATCAAAACAAAACGATCCGAAGAATTTTCATTAGGGGTTATGTAACTCCATGCAGGTTACGTAAGATTTCAAAAAAAAAAATAGCAAGAAAATCACTCGGGCAGAAAAGGATTACATCCTATTTAATCCTCTGATTCAGCACGCACAAGAAAATAGGCATTCGGACGACGGATGGATTCTGTCTGCACTAGGAGAGTTGAACTGCACTACCCCTTGGGGTTATGTTAGATTTCACACTTGTAGGTTAAGCCCGCGTGGGTGCTGGGGTCATCTGGGGTCAAGATTTCAAACCCTTCGGTAGCTGCCGATTTCCCTTAAAAATTCTGTACACGCCAACGCTGGCCACTAGTTATGTTGTGCATCCTCGCTGGTGGCCAGTTAAACTGCACTGTTCATTCTGCTTCTTCGGCTTTCTTACTCCTTCATGCCCCTCCTAAGGGGTTCATCGGGACCAGGCTGAGCTCTCTGCTTGCTGGGCTCGATCTATTAATTCCGAAAACACCACAGTAAGCAACCGAAATATATAATTTTTTCCGAATATTTACCCTCTGGTTGT
This sequence comes from Drosophila seguyi, assembly GCA_008042675.1. NCBI lineage: Eukaryota > Metazoa > Arthropoda > Insecta > Diptera > Drosophilidae > Drosophila > Drosophila seguyi. The sequence goes on from VNJU01000044.1 coordinate 752, forward strand.
TTGAGCCCTGATGAAAACCAAGGGGGTTTTCCAGACGGAGACTTCTGGCCTTTGGCACTGGCCGCTGCCAGTCCGCCGCTTTGTTGCCTCTGCTAACACTGTTTTGCGACCTAGGGCAACAAAAGGTGATGCATCTTTATGCAAATAAAGACGTCTTAACTCACTTGATTGTGGCTGAGCTTTTGCCGACACCTTTTCCCTCGGAATTAGATTTTTCCACAATCCGCGTGGACACTGCACTAATTGAATATTTTGTCTCTTATGAGCAACTGCACTGGTGTGCCCTTCACCGGATCTCACTTAGGAAAGACTTTAGCACGGAAACGGATGAAGTCACCTAGCTATATTTTCTATGCTGCAGCACAATTCCCTAATTTAACCCCAAAGCTTTCCAGATCTTCCCTGGCGCAGCGGTGAGCCATCCAGTATTTTTTTTTGTTTTACCCTAAACTGCAGAAATGCAGCTATCTAATTAAATTGCATGTGCATTAAAGCTCGGCTTGAGCTACATAAAGCTTATACCGAAATGCATCGACTATATTTCCGTTGCGTAAAGCTCGGCTTAGAGTATCAGGTGATCTGGTGCATACTTCTAGGCCGAGAATGTTTATTATTCCTTGCTTTTTATTTGTGTTTTTTTTTTCTTTATTTAGCGGCTCTTCAGTCGCCACTACAAAGTCCTCCGTCGACGAAGAGGAGGCAATGTTCAACCGTCCTGAGATGATTGGTGGCTTTACCGGGTCCCTAATCACAGCGGGTCCAACATCCCCGTATATGGGGGTGGGCGCCGGCAGCACATCAAGTGCAGTGCCTCGAATGGCCGTTAGCGTGGAGGTTGAGGCCTGGGGTGATGCTATTCGAGTTGCATCCAACTCATTTTGTGTAAAAGACACATCCATTAATGAATTCCACGAGTAGGCGGGAAAGGAGGTCACCCGCGGCATAGCCTGTGTACCGCGAGAAGTCCACAACCAACTGAAGGAGGACAGATATCCAAAGTCCGCATACTAGAGACAGAGCACAGAGCCATGAATCCCTAGGCATATGCTGTTCCACCTTGGATTGGATAATTTTAAAAAGAGTTGTCTTCTCTTAGCCCGACTACCACAACACAAGGGTCTGCTTCCCACCGCCCTCACGTGGAGAGTATAGTCGCACTTCCGACAGTGTGTGCAGATACGGCGCGTACTGCCAGCGTAGTTACACGTGATTCCCCTTGCACAGCTGTCGGCTGACGGCCGATAGAAATGTTAGTAAGTTTGAGTTAAAAATAGGAAATGAGGTATTACTACTTAGAAACGAAACAGGTCATAAACTTGACAATTATTATTTAGGATAATATTTTTTTTCAGATATAAGAGATAATAAAAAATATTGCAGTTGTAGAAAATAAAAATAAAAAACAGATAGTCAATAAGAAATAGGTTAAAAGTTCTCATTTCCTAACATATTTTGATGGTTGTCCAGCCAAAAGAAAAAAAAAACACTCAACAATAAGAAATAAAACATTTTAAAATTTTAAATACAACTTAAATATTATATTATTAAATATGTTTTATATAGTTCATTTTGAAAAGTTCCTTTTGAACTTCGATGTATTATATGTACCTCATATAAATAAAAAAACGAAAATAAAATATATATATAATAATTTAAAAATAACTCCATTGTATTATTTTATTTTTCAGAAGAAGGGATTTAGTATGTTCACATAGAGAATGCACACTGCTCTCAGTGTTATGCATTAATAGAAACATATAAATGCAACTATTTTATAAGTCAAAGACCCTAGCCAATGGGCCTACAAAGCGCTAAGTCTGCACATCTTACATGCGCGACCACTCTGGCACTACATGGACATAATACCTCCTTCCTACCTCAGCGACTCTTTGCCGTCGCTTACTTTATTTATATATAGATACATAAGCAGTGACCGCTCTGCTGCCGACTGCGCTGTCGGAGCAGCTGCGACTTATTTGGTAAGAAATAAATAAATCAATTAATAAAAAACGTTCGGAGTGACCTGTGTTACTCCGGGCAGAAGAAACAAAACTTTGACAATAGAAAATTAATATTGCATGGCGGCTTAAGTTTATACAAATACACCATATATAATTTGAATATACATTAAAATTCTATTGGTGTGTTCAATAACTTACGTAGTTTAGATGCATGTTTCATAAGGAACTCCTCCAATTTTTCACGCTCAACAAGTTCAAGAACAGCTCCTAAGGACCACATTAGAGAAAATAAAAATATGCGCTCCAAAGCCTTTTCAGAACGTAAAGATATGTCCATCAATAAGCCATCCATAATATCTAGCATTTGGCGTATATATATAGCTTCAAGAATTTTCATCTTTGATGCAAGCCTAGACTGCAGAAATACATGTGCATCATCATAAAGAGCTTCGTAACATCGTCGAAAAACATCACCATCTTCTCCCTGATTTAATAACCATGCCTCCATATACACTCTCCAGCTTAATACGGACGAGCTCGTAAATACCATACCGACTCGACTTACTGTAGCAGGAGATGCATTATCTACATTATCTGGTTCAAATACCAACTTAGAGTTATCCGCCATTTTTATTCGATCGCCGTTTGCTAATGTGAGTGTCTTATTATCATCAAGAACGGAATTCAAATTTTCGATCCACACGGCGTCAACTGGGCCATCCAAAACAATCCAACAGTTTTGATGCTTTGGAACTTTTAGGGAACGTCGCCAAAGCGTTGAAAAAATTCCATCGGTCCAATCGTTTGTGGCAACATCCAATCTTCCAAACATTTGTGGTGCCGTTATTGCTTTAGGATTCATTCGCATTTCTTTATGGGTTCTGCCCATCTCTGTAAAGCATTTAAGAATACAAAGGGTACAGCTAGTTTTACCTGATCCAGTGGGCCCCATTAGCATAAGACCATGTCGCACAAGAGATGTCTCATATAACTGCACAACTTTTAGGTTCCACTCGGGATTATTTACGTAACCCAATTCATCGCATGTCTTTATAATGGCCTTTTGAAGATCTTTGTAAACGTTAGTGGTTAATTTTATACCTGGAAACATGTCATCCACCAATGAAACAAATAGTCCTTCATCTTCATCGATTAGTTTTGAAACATTCATGTCTCGCAATACCCGCATGACTATTGTTTCCTCTGTATCATTTGGATTAGATCTTTTTTGGGAACCTAAAGTACGAAGAACGGACAATATATTGCGAAGACCAAAATCATAGTGAACTTGCTTAGACAACTGTTCTTCGCACAATTTGTACAAGGTATACATTTTCCTTGACAAAACAACATTTTCTTTAAAACCACAACTTGCCATCTTTACCCTAATAATTATCTGGCGATCTGGCACCATCATGGCTACAGTACGGAACATTATTTTAAGGTTTTCAGGCAACTCTTGGCGGCCAGCATAGCCAGGGTTCATTGTAATAAAAATGCCAAATTCCGGATTAAGAGAAACTACATCTCCATCTAAAAATATAAAACTTGATCGCTTTTCTTTTCTAGCCGTAAAGACGATACTTAAAAAAGAAGTGTAATTGAATAAAAGCTTCATATCAAATGAAAAAAAAACTTACTATATCTGCTGAGCCGCAACAGAAAGTACAGGTAGCTCAATTCGATTAAATTCATCGAAACATCCCCAAGAGCCGGACTGAGCGAGCCCTTTGTAAATGCGTCCCAAGCCACGGAAATCCATCTGATCAGAGCAGTTAAACACAACTACTAGTTTTCCCAACGCCCGACCCATATCCTTCGTTGTTTCAGTCTTTCCAGTTCCAGCAGGACCGGCAGGCGCACCTCCCATACACATTCCTACAGCCTGCGCTAGTGTTATGTAGCACCGATCCGTAAGTGGAGTGATGGCCAATCGTTCTGTTACGCCAAGATACTCATTCTGGTATATAAAATTGACATCTGTTATACCAACAATAATATCATCATTATCTTCATTATAATAAAAGCGAGCCTGTTTTTGCCATTCAAAGTCACCCGCCGATTTAATCCGTTGAGTACATAAATCATCAAAAATATCTCGTTGATGTACATGAATAGTAACCATAGTCTCAAATCTTATTCTGTCGAGTGACGTTAGATCCTTTACAGTCAAATCAATAAAAAAATTTAGCAGAACTAAAAATTTATTGTTTGTGCGTTTCATAATTGTCTTATCAGATCGACATTTTCGGAGAGCATATTCACAGTCTTTGGTCCAGAGAAGCTGTACCCCAACTACTCCAGCTTGACCACAGAAACTTGGAAACTCTTCAGCAAAATTAAATTCAAGGTCGTTCAAACTTGCTGACATCAAAGCAAGTATGGTTCGCATTGTATCTTGCATTTCTTTTAACAATCGACCTAGCCAAATCTCCACACTTCCTAAGCACTGTACCGTATTTTCAAACTTGACTTTTTCCTTGTTCATTGAATTCATAGATTCTATAATGTCAGTGGTTTTTTCTTGAAAGTCTACAGTAGCAATGGCGTCAAATATACTTAAAAGATGAGGCTGTATTGAAGCTGGATCCGAGGCTTGACCTAGTATTTCTAACAAAACTGGATCAGAAACAAAGAAAAATCGCGGAAAAAGTAATCGTTTAGATTCTAAATATCCTGTTAAACTCTTTTGACATGTCTCAAGTTGATCCAGTAGCCAAGTTAAATTTGTTGCAAGAGTTTCATCCCCAGTGCAGCAGTCCACTGCATTAGGTATTTCTCGGGCACGCATCATAATTTTCACATAACTTTTATCAATATTCGTAAAACGTTTGGCTTCCATAGGTAGCTGTTTGGAAATATCCCCACCAACAAAAACGGCTTCCAAATAAATCCAAAGATTTTGCACCATAAGCCACTTTTCTAAAACTTCTCCAGTGTTTACTAACTTTGATAACCAAAGCTGTATTTCTTTTTTGAAAGGAGCATTATATCTATTTGATGCCAAAGAATTCATGATCATCAAACTATCTTCTAGTGATGCTATTATTTCTAATGTCTCACCTCCCTTAAGGACAAGCTCTCCTCTATTTTTGAACTGCCCTAATTGTAGATTAACCAATCCCCAATCTGAAATAATTTGCTTTAGCTTGGCTTCAATATCCAATTCCTTACTAGCGCCAACGCATATGTCTTCAACATCTTCTTTAAATTTCAGAATTGGAGCTTCTAGTAATTTTCCCAAAGTAAACTTTGGACTTGTTGGGTCGAAATCAGTTTTAAATAGGGCGTTAAGACGAATCCAGTGACGTTCTTTCATAGCCTTATTCGTCATAAGCTCAAGCAAGGGACATGTTTCATTAAAGTCATCTATTTTGGTTTTAAGGTCTATAAAAGCAGGCCAAGATTGCATGCCTTTAGGTAGCTTTCTGCAACGGAGTTGAAAATCGGCCAATTCTGCGCTGATTTTTTCAATATTAACATCGGCCCAAGGCATTTCATAATAATCTGATATAGTTTTTAAGACTTGTATGTACAAAGAATACAACCTGTTAAGATAATTAAACTCTCGCTTTCGCTGATGAAGCAATGGATAATCGGTAATTGGCAAGCCGAAAAGCTTTTCACCACTACTATACATTTCAAATTTTCTCCAAAGCTCATCAAATCTGTTTTGAAATAAAAAAACTCGGTCACTAGCTTCTTTGGCTGAAATTCCTTCAACCATTGGACCATTTGCCTCAAAATCACGATTAAATTCTTCAAACTCGTGAACAAATGTAGCTATACCATCATTCAGTTCTCTTAAAAGAGGTTCCTCCATTTCTGATATTCGGTCCGACACTTTTTTGGCCTGTAAGCACTCACATAAAATAATTACCAATTAGGAATTAGGACTTACGTTTTCCAGCATTTTATTAAACATAAGTTGTAGTCCTTCAACTTTATCATAGTCCTCCTGTGGCACATATATATTAAATTGCGAAAAAAGAGCATAGGTATCAGTAATCAACTGTAGACTTAAGTCCATTCTAAATGAAATAAAAATAATTTAATTATTATTAAGATGAATGATATGAATTAAAATAAAAATAATTATTATAATAATAAATTTGGGAATAAAAATTCAAATCATGAAAATAAAAATAAACTAGAAAGTGACATAATTTATGATTTACTGACAAAATGTTTTTAAATAAGTTTTGACTCTTGGCTAAGAAACACCTTAACATCCGTTTCAGCTCTATTGCACCGAGAAAGCGATTTTTCGAATATATTGAGTAAGAAGTTCAAGTTCACGACCCGCACCCAGTGCGAGAAGCACTACCACTTCTGACGACTACTCAAACTTGCAAGTGTGTGTTTGCGTCAGGATCAAGAGCTGTCCTGCTCCGCATGGCGACATTTAATATCTGCCATGTAGGTCGCAACTTCCAACACAAACCCTGATTGATTCGGTTTCCGACGTTAATCACTGAGAGCCCCTTCAATCAAATAATACCATACAGACAGTTTAGAACCAGGTTTCTGGTTTCAGTAACACAGTTGGCGCTTAATCCACGAAGCTCTGAAACTTTTCAATTCACGCTCCCCCAGTCACCGGCAGCAGCTAGAAACAACTGCTTATATCCTTCCTCAACTAGGAAGGAGCTTCCTGATCTTCCCATAGCGGATTCCATGTTTTTCGAGAGCTTCGAAATCGTCGTCTGTACTTCTGAGCAGCTCGCACTGTGGGTCCCTCAAGGGGCAGGATTCCCAAATGCACTAACTGCTGCAGTTGTCTAGTCTGCAACGAAATTCACCCGCTTTGGTAATGCCAACAGTTCCTCAAGCTAAGTGCTGAAAAGAGGCTCCGAACGGTTATCGCCCAAAGCTATTGTTCTAGCTGTCTGGCCCACGAAACAATCTGGCGTTCCGCAAGGAAACCATTTAAGTCCTATATCGTTTGCATTATTTATTACCGACCAAAGTTCTGCTTAGATCCAGAGTACCTATGTATGCGGACGATGTCAAGCTTTGTGTGTAATATACGGACTCGTCTTGCCAGTCTGATTTACAAACAGATCTTAATAATTTTCAAACATGGTGCAGAGCAAACCTATTAAACTTAAACGGCTCTAAATACAAGCTTATGACATTCTGTCGCTCCCAAGCTTGCAACTTACACGCTCAACTGCTGCTCTTTCGAAAGAATTGCTTTAGTTAATGACTTAGGTGTCCGTCTGGATTCTAAACTTGACTTTATTGATCATATTTCATGCATGGTGAATAAAGCCAGAGGTGTGCTTGGATTCATTAAAAGTTGGTCGAAAGAATTTAATGACCTGTACGTTACAAAATCTCTATATATTTCTTTAGTTTGTCCTATCTTAGAATATGAATCTTGCGTTTGGAGCCCACAGTATGGGGACCACAGTAAACGCATCGAGTCGGTTCAAAAGAACTTTTTACTTTTCGGTTTACGCGGCTTAAACTGGGATGAAAACCAGAGGTTATCCTCATATTCTAGTAGACTCCTCTTTATTACTTATCATCGTTATCTAACCGTAGAACCATGCTTGGCATTACCCTTATTTATAACCTTATCCACGGTGACGTGGAAAGTGCTGACTTGTTGGGTCACTTTCACGTACCGAGTAGAAATACTAGATCCTATATTCCCTCAGTGCTGCGCCATTGTAGAAAGTCCTTTCAACTGCATGAACAGCGCCAATTGGGAACTATACACCTAAAAGCTGACAGAGTACAACAAAGAGATCCGGTATAGTAAGCGCGCTCCTTTTGTTCTACCATAGAACAAGCTGCACCAGCGGCTAGAGTGTTTAAGGTGATCTCAAAAGGCAAAGTACTATCTGAGCTTTGCCTGAAGAGAGCGAATGGTTTCTTCACAGAGGATGAGGAAGAGAAGGCGGAACTTCTTCTGCAAACTCACTTCTCTCTGTGCAGAACCATCTCCAATGTATACAACAGTTGTGAAAGGATCCCCAACGAAAGACACAACTGGAGCCTGGCTGCAGAAATCGTAACTCAGCAAAAGAAGCCTAGCTATGGGTTACATTCCTAGGGCATGGAGAACGGATAGGGTGATCTTTATCACGAAGGAACCCCATTTCATCCTAAATCTTTTAGGCCGATCAGCCTAACCTCCTTCCTGTTGAAAATCCTTGAAAAGATAGGGGATAATCACATTAGAAACTCGCACTCGGTGCAAAGTACACTACATGCGCATCAGCATGCCTACAGAGAAGGGAAGTCAACAGAATCGGCTCTCCTGAGCCTCGTTGACAGTCTCCAGCGGTCCGTAAAGGCCAAAGAGGTAGCTCTTTATGGGCATAGAGGGTGCTGAGACGGGGCTTACGACCTGGCTGGGCAAACTCCTCGATAGCAGAATATACGCGAATTTACTCGAAACAACGGCAGTTGAGAAATTTATATTTCTCCACCTCGAATTTTTCCATTCGTCTCCGCTTTGTGCGCCGCCAAATTCATTCAAATAAAGTCCACTTCTCAACTGTTCACTGTTCACATGCCCTTACATATACATGCATGCCCATATAAAAAACATACATATATTTAATTTCTGCATACGATTCCAGGAACTAACCTCCGCTACGAAACGAATATAAATACAAATTTAAAGGCGAGACAAAAACTACAACATTACAAAACGAATACACACTGAAGGGACCGCTACTGTTGTTTTTTACATATCTGCGACTTGGCCGCTGCAGCAGCCGTGTTTTGTTGGTGATGGTTTAGTGTTTTGTTCTTTTGCGATCCTTAAGCATGCACTGCTTTGCCAACGGCATAATAGTGAACTTTCGGCAGAACCAAAGCTAATGTTTAAGATCCACCGTTCCGGCTAATTCATTTATTTTAGATAAATTCTTATAATTATTAATTTGTTTATTTTTGACTAACTTGACAAGCTCTACATCCGAGCAATGCAATATATAAACATATTTACACATTCGTTTCCGACAACATCAAAACTTTGAACCTTCCTGTCTTCATTCTATTGTCCAATCCGCATGGGGCATCATCCGCCCGCGGCAACAATCGGCCGTTAAAGTTTCATGACAGCATTTTTCGTCTGTGGCGCCTCGAGCCCCGCGCAACTTTTGTCAGTTTCGAATCCGCTCCGGAACCGCGGCTCACATTTTGTTCGTGTGTCACGCATATCGGGTCGTCGACGTTCGCCGCCGGACGGGCGCGAAACAAAGTGATAGTGTGATTATCAGCCGGCGAGTATATTTTAACCCTTTGTTTTATCGGTTAAAATTATTTTCTGCCAAGCATTTTCTGGATTTGTGTTTGCCTTTCTGCTGTGCTGTTCAGCGGCCGCATTTGTATTTTTTTTGTTGGAGCGATTCGGGTTTTTCTTTTTGGTGACGACAAACTTGTCGCGCAAAGAGCATTAGTGTGACCGTTTGCTCGCTCCTTTCGAGGCACCCGTTCCTCAAGTCAGGTAACTAGCTCTGATCAGCTGAACTCGTTTCTGAGAATGCCCTCGGGTGGCGACAAGAAACTGCGTCCGATCCCGTCAATCCGCTTGGACAAGTCCCAATCCGCATCTTAGCGGCCGCCTCTATTAAAGTCAAAGGCTGCCATTGCCTTTTCAAGGGCAAAAAGGGACGAATCCGTCAACACTGTTTTCGGTCCCTCGCCAAGGCTTACTCGTTCGGTCGCAAAAAATGGCGCAAATCGCAGTTAATGACTCCCTCAAGAAAAATCCATTGCCACAACGGACCGGGTTAGCCAATGCGAAGCTAACATCCACACTCCAGTCGCTCCAGAAACGAAAAGATTTTCCCCATACATGTGCCAAGTCCATCGATATCAGATCCGGTGCCTGTGGGAAAAGGTGGAGAAGAGTTATGAGAGCTGCTCCGATCTTTTGTCCGTGTCCGCCGAGGATCCCGCCACCACAACAGAGCTGGAATCCAAATACAACTACTGTCAATTGAAATGGCTGCCCTCCAGTCCAGTCCGCCCACCTTCATGGACTTATTCACCGCTATATACATTCACAACTAGCGGTTCACACCGGTGGAGAAATTGCTCCATCTGTTGTCAAAAACAAATGGAGACGTTTGAAATAGTATACCTAAAATTACAAAAAAAATTAATAAAAAAATCGTCACATCCAATAAATGCTCATGATTGTGCCATTGAATTGGTAATGTTAAATTGTTTAAAATTGAATCCATTCAGAAATCATTTAAGCATCGACATAAAAGAGTATTAGAATTGGGGAGTAAACTAATAAAAATTGTTACGCAAATGGAAAATATAGATATAGATATAGAAATATTAGATTAAAGACTTAATTAATAAAATTAAGAATGTTAATAGTTTCATAAACCCAAATTTGAAAAACCAACCACTAAATCTTAAAAGTTAAATAAAGCACCACAGCACTATTTATATTTATATTAATAATGTCACTCGACAAGTCTTACTCTAGAGAAACTTAAAATTGAGGAAAATCTGTCATTTGAGAAATAATCAACATGGGCTTTGTTGCACTGCGACCAGAAGATAGATCTTTTTGTATCGGCCTGTAGGATTAAGGTAGAGCTTCTATACAGAGGCTTCTAGTAAAAGAAAGCACTTTGGTAGGGTCTTGTCACCGGGAAGATAGGCGGAGGCCAGCACTGCCTCCTGCTCCTCATGGGCAGTGGGTATTGTAAGCCAAACTGCCACTAGGTCCTCAGTTATGAACTGTGAAAGGGAAACAAATGTTAAATTTTTGTTAACTAACTACGCCGCTCTAGGGCGAGGTTGGTCGATTGCATAGAGCAGCTTACCGGATGGGGTGCTTAGGCCCAGGAGACGTCCGGCATTTATCCATGGCTCCTGGATAAATGCTATATCCATTGTAGCGAACCTCTCACAACAGACGTCGGATGCGGTCTTTGCGTGGTGGAGGTTCGCTTGGAGACATTTCATGTGTTTTCGGATGTTGAGGAGAGTGGAAGGAGGAAATTAAGCTGATGCTTCAGCAATTTCAGCCGTTTAGCCGAGACCGGGTCCAGCGCAATTGTCAGGACAGCCCTGTTTTGCCTTATTTAGTGGTGGAAGACACGCCAGTCTCCCACCCGCAAGCTGCTGTTCTGGCCTTCAATAAGGTTTAAAACCTTAGCACTTGGAAGCGGGAAGTAGCCGATATAGACAGCGGCACGTGGAGCCTGTTCTTGTCCATAGCAACTCGGTGCTCAGTTACTCGGCTGTCTCCGAATTCCCGCATGTCACAGCCATGCAGCCTGGTCGGAAGGTGCAGCCAGAGAACAGCGGCTTCACAGAGCCGTGTCTCAGGACCATCACCCTCGACTGGATGGCGGACTGGATGGTGCTTAGCTGCTCCGTAGTGAGCCGACTATTGGGGTAATCGGCAGGGAGTATGGCCATCTTCGATGAGCTGGCATCGTCCCTGTAGGAGAACATAGCACGACTGCTCCTGTGTCGCTTGCCAAGCCGCAGTTGCGGCTGCGGAGGCTACAGGAGCCTCCGTGGCAAGCAATACGCTTGCAGGACCACCCTTCGTCTGGGCACTAGGTGCCGAGGATTTTGTCCTGGTCCTCTTTGGCGAAACCTCTTCTGGCGCGACCGGAGGTGCCATGTATCCGAAAGCCACCGTTATAAGACACATTAACGTACGATAACACTGGTGATTTCGGGTTTTTTCGAATTGTCCTCTCTAGATCCGCCATATTTAGTCTAGAGCAGGGGCATCTCGAGCAGGATGTGGTTCTTCACCACGTATGGTCGGTCTTTAATTGTCGGCAAGTGACTTGCAACTTCCACTGGCTGAGTCAGATCGGCGCGGCGACAGGCATACAAGCTTTAGTAAGAAACCCTTAGCCCCCAAATGTAGTGCCGAAGCAAAATGTTGATGATAAATGATATTGAAAAATATATCTACAGAAATTTGTATTTAACCACAAAAAAATACTTGCTTTAAAGTGAAACCTCGAATAAATCCATATTGAGAGCAAAATAATTGTTATTACTTTTGAAATGGAGGGGGCGGAGTTGGCCAAAATGTAGCGTCCGATTTCGTCGGGGGTTGCTTGGGCCGCTGTGGTCGAGTAGATGGGAGAAGGAGATGGTGTGGTTGTTGTTGTTGTTGCTGCTGTTGCTTCCAGAAAGAAGAAGACGGCGGGGTAGCTTCACTTAAACTTTATTGTTTCACTTCTTGCTTAATACTAACTTAAATCTAGCATCAGAAAAGCCGCGGGACCGCGGAGTGGTGAAACTCTTGCCGGCTGGAAGGAGGGAGAGCGAGAAGAGAGGAGGAGAGAGCGGGCAGCGGTGCTTGCGAGCGAAGGCGAAAGCTTTGAGGGCAAGTGCTGGCCGCTTACACTGCCGCTCCGCTGTTCGCGCCCTTCTGGCGTGAACATTCTCCCCCCCCTTGCGTAGGCAAAGAGATCCCTGGCCGGCTAGACAGCAGGATCGGCCTCCTCATTCCGTACATGCTCCAGAAACGGTCCATCCGAACACCGTGCTCTGAGCGACGGGCAACCCATCCTCAAGTTTTAGGAACCCCGGTTGGATCAGCTTCGCGTACACGTCTGACCCCAACACGAGGGAGATGGTTGCCGGCCGGTGGAAGCGTTCGTCCGCGAGACGAACGTCATTGAATTTGGCCCTTGCGGCGTCGCTGGGGTCGATTTTCAGGACGACCTTAAGTTGGAAGGAGGTTGTTCGGGACCGGATGGTCACTGAACACACCTCGTCGTCTCCCAGCCGGGTGATGGGCAGCCGGAACGCAGATGCCAACGACCGATCAATGCTGCTCACCGGCATGCATGGGTCGATCATGGCCCCGGCCTCGAAGGTCTTCGAGCCCGTGTCCAGGATGATGATGGCTGTCGGCAGGATGTGGACTGCCCTCTTCTGCTGCCCCGTTGCAACTGACGGGGACGCGACGGAGACCTTCGGCCGAGGGCGATCGTTGGCGACTGGGGCTGGCGACGGAGACCGGGAGATGGACATCCTGGTTGGACGAGGTGCAGCGGGATGGCGCTCTCTGCGCGTCGGACGAGGAAGCGGGGTCGGAGCGGGACGGACCTCGTGCATGTGCAGCAAAGTGTGGTGGTCTCCTCCACACTTTTTGCATCCTTCCTGGCTGGGCGAGGCAGTTCGAGCAGTACTTATTAATAAGTACTGCTCGAAGGCGCTTTTCAGCGCTCAGCTTTTGGAACCTCTTGCATTTCCGAAGAGGATGGATTCCCCGGCAGACTCGGCAGCGGTAGGACTTAGTACCTCGGGAACGTCTGCTATCCAAGGACTGCGCAGTGCGAGGACGAGGAGCCATTGTAGAGGAGGAAAAAAGTTTTCTGCGATGAAAAAAAAAACAAAAGGAAAAACTTAGTTAGGGTATATTGCACTTTTGGACCTTGAAAGTGAGAACCTAATCCCTGGGAACGGAGGATTCACTATCCTCCGCAGGGAGAAATATAACTTTGTGGACGGGGCGCTTTATTGTCCCCCGAGATGTGAGGATTTCCACGACTCGAACGCGGTCATCGGCTCCTGGGAAGACAGAAACGATTCTGCCGAGCCGCCATTTGTTGCGTTTGTGGAGTTCCTTTAGATACTCCTCTTTCCACCGTGCACTAAACTGTTGATGTTGGGCCTGGAGGTGTTGCCATCGATTTATTATCGACTTGGCGTCGCCCTTAATCTCGGGCTCAGCCGTGGAAAGCAACGGTCCTCCAACAAGGAAATGCCCTGGTGTGAGGGCCAGCAAATCTGAAGGATCTTCGGACATTGGAGAGAGGGGTCTAGAATTGAGGCAAGCCTCGATCTTTGCGAGAAGTGTCGCAAGCTCTTCGAAGGTGTACTTGCGGGAAGCAGTGGATTTGTAAAAGAGATTTTTGAAACTTTTAACACCCGCTTCCCATAGACCGCCCATATGTGGAGCTCCTGGTGGGATGAACCGCCAAACGAGTCCCTGATGGCTGAATGCATCAGTCACGGACTCTGATGACCTGGAGAAAATCCCGTGAAAGCTGAGTTGCTGCCTTCACAAATGTCTTGCTATTATCCGAATGGACCCGCTGAGGACAACCGCGTCTCGCGACGAAGCGAGCAAAAGCCGCCAGAAATTTCTCGGTTGAGAGATCGGAGGTGGGTTCCAAATGGATAGCCTTCGTCGAAAAACATACAAACACACAAACATATCCCTTCGTTATCAGACACGCCCTCCCGGTATAGTTTTTTATCTCGAAAGGGCCGGCATAATCTACGCCCGTATAAGTGAAGGCCCTCGAGAAGGAGACTCTGTCTGTAGGAAAATCGCCCATCAGCTGTGTTTGCAACCGCTTCTTGTAAATCGTGCAAATCTTACACGGATTCACCACAGCCTTCACCAGATTCTTGATTTTAGGAATCCAATACTTCGATCGGATCAGGCGTACCATTAATTGACTACCGCCGTGAAGAGTAATCTGGTGAGCAAATTGGATGAGAAGGCGAGACAGTCTGCAGGCGTAGGGGAGTATTATCGGATGGCGTTCATCATACTGCAAGC